>JAMKCH010002731.1:0-66625 GCA_023653785.1 Ophioderma brevispina
CCCCCCAAAAAAAATGCTTGAGAATCACTTGTTGAAGAAAACAAGTGAAATGCCCTAGCCTACAGGTATTTTCCCATCTTTTCTAGGTTCTACTCTTTTTTTTTTTTAAAGTGGCAGTTGCACATTTCAGAAAATATGAAATTTCTTCAATTTGCTCACAAATGATAGTCTAGGCCACTGGAAGAATAGAGATATATTTTATACATAAATATACTCCCCGCCTAAAAAATCCGAACGATGTTGAAATGGCCATCAACGTGCTCAAACTTGCTTTCAAATGAACGCGCCAAGCCAGCTGGATAAATCTCTCAAACTTCCACATCATGCTTCGTTATCAATGCATTACAGACACAGCAGTGGCGTAGCCAGCCTTTTTTTCAGGGGGGGCAAAGGGGGAGGCAAGATTCCCCACAGGGGGGCAGCTGCCCCCCCCTCTGGCTACGCCACTGGGACACAGGTCAATAAGCAAACACATTACGCGAACAACGCTCCTGGCATTTATTATTAAAATTCACCTACATGCCTTTTCAATACAGTAATTTATATCGTTCGGATTTTTTAGGCGGGGAGTATATAACATACCCAAAACAGATAAAGACATTAATAAGAGGCTAAAACATCCAGGTAATTTGTAGGCTAACTTTTATATTTGCTGTAACTTTAATCAATAAATGTGTGTATTACACATGAATATCATAGACTTATACTCAATGATATTAAAACCACAAAGGTCAAACTGGTCAAACAAGGTGCCTGCCATGAGAATCAACTCTGGCATGTGTTTTTGTGTCACCTGCCTTAAGGCAGGAAGACACATAGGGATCACTTGGTCTACTGTTGATGTCTGTTGTTGATTGTTGTTGTGAAAAAGGGTTAAAGGGTTAACATTTGCCTGTAATATCCGCATACTTAGATGGATTTAAACCAAACTTGAGTCATAGGGGCAGCATGGGATCCCTCATTTGTTGATGAGGTCAAAGGTCATGTGAGGTCAAGTTGTAAGTTATGCTGAAAATGTAAAATTGACCTCAATTGAAAAGTTGAAGTTCAATTGGAACCAATTTGAACCAAACCCTCATTTGTTTATGAGGTCAGAGGTTACATTTCAAGTTCAAATGTCATATGAGGCCTATAATTCACAAACCGCGACGGCAGGCGACACAAGCGGTCTGAGGACCGATGTATTTTCTTGTGTTACACGCCATTTCCGCATCGTCTGTTTTGTGTTATGTCTGTAAATCTCACACCATCGGATCCTTATCCTTACATCCCTGATTAAAGTCATTACACAAGGATAAAATAGTTTATACCTTTACCCCAGAGAGGCAAGCATGCAGGCGCTGAAAAAAAATCCATGTGCTCCCAGCCAGATTTGAACTGGAGATCTTTTGTATGCAGGACAATGTCCTGAACCACTCAACCACAGGGGCTGAGTGAGAAAACAGAATGGTAGATTCATCTATCAGAGATGTAACTTTTCCGGAAATTTCCGGATTTACGGATTTTTGGCCATAAAGAAAAAAAATTCCGGAAATGTAAAAAAAAAAATATTTTTTTATTTTAATTTTTTTTCAATTTCTGAGATCAAAGTGTCATTGATAAAGGTAAAACTGCATGAAAAACCCATTTTTAAGTACCAATTTATTTTAGAGAAGGGCTCTTGTACCCTAAAACACGTAAGAAAATACGTTCCCAGAGCTTCATCGGATGCTACGCTAAAATTTTGCCTTCATGTTGGTTCGAATTTTGGATTTTCAGGAAATGGGACTACTCCTCTGTTACATCTCTGATCTATAAGTCTTCACAGCTGCTTGAAAGTCTCATTTTTATGACAATACAAATAAAACAAATTATATTTTGACAACTGATTTAGATTATTTATTCCACTATCTCCATTTTTGTATCAATTTTTATGAAATTTCATTGCAGGCAAATATGATTTTTCTTAAAAATCTAGTTTATTTTAGTCAATGTGGAAGCTGCTTCTCTCCATCTGCAATACTCATATGGCATTTTCTTCCCCTCTTGTAATTTTTTCAAATTAAAAGAAAACATAGCGAATTGTATCCTTTTTAAGCTATTACTGCGAATTTGTCAAAGTACTTTTATACTTTTGCATAGATCACTGACAGCATCTTTAAGAGCTCTTTTGATTATTTTGAAAGTTGTAAAGCAATGTGCACCTAAAATTGTGTTTTCTGACAAAAAGCTAAATTGTGAAAAAAAATGCATCTTTTAATGTGTTCACAAATTGCATTTTGTGTGTTCTGTTTTACAGAGATCTTGCTCCTGAGGGTGCTACACTTGAGGAAACTAATCGTAATCTTGATGAGATAACAGACCTGGCTAAGGAACTAATGGAGAAGCACGGTGTCAAACTATTGTGGAATACATGCAATCTCTTTGCTAACCCAAGGTATGCAGAGGTGTTTATGTCTAAGCTGGGTTATAGCTAGGCCAGTCTGAGTGCCGGTTGTATAACTTAAAATTTACTACACTTATGGCTCAAATGGACAAACTATGAGTTGATTTGCCAATTTATGTGTTAATTTTTCATTTCACTGAAGTAAAGTGCTAGTCGGCAACCACTCAAATGACTTTCTGTGCCGGTCGGTGAGAACAAGGGGCCGGTCATGGCCGACCGCTGCCGACTGGTGTAGCTATATCCCTGTGTCTTTGGTATTTTGTGGGGTAACACCAATGCATTACAAAATAGTTTACATCTTATAAGGGGTGTTCAGGAATTTGAGGTCAAAGCTTACATAGAGGGCATTTGGTAGACTACTTCAGAGTCCAATATTGTTTGTTTTTACAACGATTTATGATTTAAGCATTTTATCAGTTGGCTGCCCTTGGTACAGGGTGAGTCAAAAAAAACTTGACCCTGATTGTATCCACCATTTTTAATTTTGAAGAAACATATATCTAACATATTTGGTATCAACTGAAAGCTTAGTTCATTATCTTTAATTTGCTGCAAAGATCATTCACATCGGTTGAGTATAGACTGAGCTACAGTCGTTTGAATCAAGTAGTCTGTTTTGCGCTCTGTCCATGGATTCACATTAAAATGAATGGCGTTCAGCGAAGCAAATCAGTGTCCAGAAGAACATCGGACTATTTATTGAATGCAGAATAAATGTGGCGCTATTTAACCCCACAAAATTCAGTCACAATTTACCATCAATGCCCTCTTAACATTTCTACGTCCTCATCACTCATAAAAACCATTTGAAAAAATAAATTAACTTGATACATGTATCAGTTTCTGGAGGAGTTGCATGAAAGATACCATATGAAGGAACAGACATCGATGACAACCTTTTGAGGTTTAAAGTATTGTCTATATTTGCCGACCAAAATATGCCACATCTTGAAAAAAAGGTGTTTCTTATAAAACTTGCCATTTTCACTGGCTTTTACATCTCTAAGATACCACTTTATTTGACATAAACATAGACATACCCTTATCATCATTTTGGGGAGTCATTTGCTTAGTTAACCACCGTGCATTCAAATGGGAATCCGTGGATAGTTGTAAAAGCGGACTACTTGATTCAATGACTGTAGCTCGGCCTATACTTATCCGATCGGAATTATCTTTGCAGCAAATGAAAGATAATGAAATAGGCTTTCCGATGATACCACATATGTTAGATATGTTATTTACAAATTCGAAATGGCGGACACAATCGGGGTCAAGTTTTTTTTGACTCGGCCCTGTACCATTCTGACCTAGTTGTGGTTTCTAAAAGTAACTACAAGTTACTCCCCCCCCACCACCACCACCACCACACACACAATTTTCAGAAGTTTAAAGGTGATCATCATTGCTCAGACGGCATATATTAAGCTATATACCAATGGAAAGCTTATTTTATCTCAATTTTATATGTAACGGTGTCCTATTTATGCTACTCACGATTTGGTTACAAGAGCCAAAATGAAAATAGTCTTTCAAGCAACACCACTTCAGCAAAAGTCAATATTATTGACTTGGGCGCTGTGAGGTGGTGACGTCACCGATTGTGTAATCGTCTATGCAAGTAAACAAAATCCCATTCGCTTGTATCGCTCGCTTCTGCGTTTTTGAAGACTAAACCATTGTTTTCTCTAAAATTTGCTCAACTAAATCAGAATTATGAACAATACAGATAACTATCTGTTGAAGTATCTGGTAGATTTGATGGCTCTATCCCACAGAGAAGGCGGTTCAGTCTGCATTTTATACATACTGAATTCCTTGCTTCACAGTATTGCTGCAATTTGTTATGGTTAATGGTTAACAAATTGTCGCTAGTTAAAGTAATTACCGCCATGTTACGCTCGATGAGCCAAGACTTCACCGGAAACCCAATAGCAAAGCCAACAATGATTTATTAAAAAAGGTACAATAACCATAATTGAGTGACTGTTTCCCGGTCTGAGAAAGTAGATTAAGATATTTTCCGTTACTCCCCCTGATAGCACCTATACCTCATGCAATTCATCGGTTAGCATAAGAGGGTGTAACGTAAATCAATGGAAGAGCCGAGTGTTTATACGCACGCGGTAGTTTTTGACCACCACCCATGCTCCAGGGGCAAGTCTCCCTCACTAACCTCAAAGGGCAGCTATTTATTTTTCATGCTCCAGTAGCATGTGTGGTGGTCAAAATCTCACACTTTCATGTAAACACAGCCGGCCTCTGAGCTCTGCTCGCTACTCAAGATTCATCGTAAGCGATGAGAATTCAAGCGATTTTTTCACATTTCTTGCACACTTATGAAGCCGGGAATTATAATTACCAATCTACAGAGATCAAGGACCCTAGTCAACCAACATTTATCGCTATATTGGCGAAATTCAACACAGGAGAAGAGGAGCGATTGGGGGTTCCTTTACATTGGAAGCTATTGGAAGATGCATTGCGCAACAAGACTTGTGCAATCGCCTACGTCACACGAATTTGCCAAGGTCAGAGAAGGAAGCTTAAGCGTATTTTTGGGCGTAAAATCGCAACGAAATATAGGGTTAGTTTTTGGTTTATAGCGGCTATATTATATGATTATTTTTTTTTGGAAAAGATATTTTGGCAACCTGAAGTCATAAGCTTTCCATTGGTATATAGCTTAATATATGCCGTCCGAGCAATGAGGATCACCTTTAAAGACACTATCAGTGATTTGAAAAATATTTGAAATTTGCAGGAATAGCTTCAAAGTGAAGGATAAGTCTGTAGAATTCTCATAAGTTACCTTTTCCAGCTTTAGAATTGACAGAAAAGGAAGAAAACGGCAGTGTTCCAAGATACGATTCTCCATTCAATTACGTGTTGTAGTAAGTGTCCGTTCGGACAGTAATGACTAAAATCTCCGATTCTGTCCTTATTAGGTTGCTTCTGGTCTTATCATTTGCAGGGTATGTTAGGATACCTGTACTTGTTGCATACATGCAAAAATCTGATTTTTGATGATTTTTTCGATTTGCTGATTTAGCAAATCACTGATAGTGTCTTTAATAGGGGACTGCTAAAATTTGTTCTAGTGCAGATTTAGCTACTAATGTGGGTGTCATTAATGATAGTTGGTGCCAAATTATTCAAAAAAAAAAAAAAAAAAAAATGTAAACACAGCCGGCCTCTGAGCTCTGCTCGCTACTCAAGATTCATCGTAAGCGATGAGAATTCAAGCGATTTTTTCACATTTCTTGCACACTTATGAAGCCGGGAATTATAATTACCAATCTACAGAGATCAAGGACCCTAGTCAACCAACATTTATCGCTATATTGGCGAAATTCAACACAGGAGAAGAGGAGCGATTGGGGGTTCCTTTACATTGGAAGCTATTGGAAGATGCATTGCGCAACAAGACTTGTGCAATCGCCTACGTCACACGAATTTGCCAAGGTCAGAGAAGGAAGCTTAAGCGTATTTTTGGGCGTAAAATCGCAACGAAATATAGGGTTAGTTTTTGGTTTATAGCGGCTATATTATATGATTATTTTTTTTTGGAAAAGATATTTTGGCAACCTGAAGTCATAAGCTTTCCATTGGTATATAGCTTAATATATGCCGTCCGAGCAATGAGGATCACCTTTAATAGGGGACTGCTAAAATTTGTTCTAGTGCAGATTTAGCTACTAATGTGGGTGTCATTAATGATAGTTGGTGCCAAATTATTCATGCAACTGTTCAGTAGTTAGGCTGTTAATCTATCTATTTGGTATATGATAGAATGGGAGTTATTGTACAGTTTTTACAAGGTTCAATATTTAATGAAGATACATTTATTAGTAGTCCTTATATTCACCACAATAATCATCTTATCAGTTTGTTACTCATTTGAAAATATGCTTCATCCATAGACAACTTGCAAATAAATTAGACTAAATGCACTTTAAACAATATAAGGAGTACGAAGTAGTCTAGTCATTTGCAGTCATTGTATGAAAATGCTTAAATATCCATGGACACGTCTGAGTAGAAATTTCTTCATTTGTTACATTTTTGTGACCATATCCTAACCAGTGGCGGCACCAGTGGCAATTTCCCTTCAGTCCCCTCCCGGCCAGAAGAAAATGACAGATTATTGGTAAAAATTGGCATATTGGGCTAAAAGTCACAATTTTAGACCAAAATTGGTTAAAAACCTCAAATTGTTGTCTTTCGTTCCGCCCAAAAAAATCACTTTCCCCATCAAAATTTCATGTGTGTGTGTGTGTGATACTCACACACACGTGCGCGTGGGCGTATTTGCAAGTATAACTTTACATTGTGGATGTTTTTTGCATAGTGGGGATACCCCCACTATGAAGTGCTTTAAAACAGTCTAAAATGATATCGTGAGCGTAAAAAAAAAAATTAAAAAAAATACTCCCTCAATGATTGCGTTTGTTTCTGTGTGTTGTATGTTAAGTGCCCCTACCCCCCAGTGACAAATACAGTATTGCAATGACCCACACTCCCATAATGCATTACTATACTAACTCCCACAATGCATTGTTACACAAATTTTATACCCCGCAATTCACAACCACAAATATCCCCACAATGTAGCTGTTGTTGGTGTGTGTGTGTGTATGTGTGCAAGCAGAGTGAAGGAATGAGGGAAGAGGGAGGAAGAAAGTTCGCAAGTTTTGTTTTTTTTTGCAAGGGTCGGTCTCGAACCGGGGCCCGGTGTGCTGGGCCGCCCCACCCGCCCCCCCCTGGTCCGCGATTCTTGTGATAAAAATACAAATTGTAGTTAGGATCTGCTGTTATTCATGCTTGCTGTTTCAGGTACCTGATGGCGCATTCACCAATCCGAATGACACATGTTGTTGGCTGTGCTGCTACCCAGGTGAAGAAAAGGGAAGAGGATTGGAAAGAACTGGGTGCCCTTAAATTTGGTAAGCTATGTCATTATAGAGAGAAAGAAAAACTATAACATGATGAAATGCGATTCATAATTTGCTGAGCGGGACACAACACATTTAGGATACCAACTGGGAGAATGTAAATCTAAACAAGTTAATGTCAGGTGAATACTGACACCTGTAAATGAGAGGATTTTTTAAAAAACTTCAATGATCTTATTCTCTGATGCATCTGGACATAATTGTAAATATAGTATTATTGTATTAAAATAGAACTATATCACTTTTGGATACAATAGCCTGACCTCTTAGTTTGTAGTTCATCTTCATGTAAAATTAATAAAATGACAAATTAGTTATTATGCAAAGTGATTTTATTCGCTGATGTAGTGCAAGGTTAGTTTCCTATTACGGTCAAGCCTTTGCTCATGCACCGTTCCGAATTATGATCATACCACTAGGATTTATGTTGTGATCAATGTGATCAGTGGCTCCTACCAAAGTTAGCGTGAGACAGTTGACCTGGCAACGGTCGTATTCTACATGATCTACTATCAGCGAAGAGTTTGTAATGTGCACATAGACTTTAAAGGCACTATCAGTTTTTTTTTTAATATGTTGAAAATGGCTCGAAAAATCGAAAAAATCATAAAAAATCAGTTTTGATGCATGTAACAATACCGAGTATCCAACCATACCCTGCAAATGATAAGGCCAGAAGCAACCTAATATAGACAAAAAATCTTAGCTTTTAGTCATTACTGTCCGTTCGGAAACTTACTACAACACGTAAGTGCATGGAGATTCATATCTTGTAAATATTGCTGTTTCTTCCTTTCCTGTGAATCTAAGTTGAAAAAGTAACTTATGGAAAATTCTATAGATTATCCTTCAATTTTTAGCTATTCCTGCAAAATTTCAAATATTTTGACCATTTCTGATAAATCACTGGATAGGTCTTAAGGTTGCGTCTATTCAAAACAAAAATTGCGAAAAAAGAAATCATGTGCACCTGATAGCTTAGTAAGTTTAACATCTTCTTACAAATGTGGCACAATTTGATTCACTGAGGCCACCTTGGGGGATTGGGAAAAGAGATTATCAAATAAGCTGCCCAATAAGGGTGTATTCATGTGTAATATTGACAGAACAAGTCTAATATACAAGACTCCGTTCATGGATTTCAGAGTTATATTTCATCGGGCAGATAATCCCTCACTGAAGCTTGACACTAGCTAGGGTAATGCAATATGACATTAGGAAGACCCAAATAAGGACATTACTTGCTATCATTGAAAACATGCTCGTCATTAAAAAGTCAACAACTCATAGTATTGCTTGACAGGGCGTTACAGGTGTTGATTTCATTATCAACCCCACAGATTGATAGGCAAAATAGTGACGTCACACCTGGCGCATGTTCAAGGAAGTGCGTATTACGCGAGTACGCTTAAGTCACCGCGCGTTCGTCACGTTTGAACTAGCGAGTACCCCTGGCCAAAGACAAACAGGTGAAAAACTGCAAAGCAACAAAACAATTTAGATTTGCATAAAATATTACTAGGAAAGATTCCTGTCGAACTGGGAAGTGTTAGTGTTATAAGTGAGAATAAGTATTTCCTCTATATACGATATAATAAGTTAATAAGGATTTTTTTCGTTGTTGAAAGGGATTCACAAACCTGTTACAGAGTGGTTCATCACAAATCAACAACTCGGCATCAATGAGTCCACATAGTTTATCCCGCTAGGGAGTGCTTAAATAAATTAAAAATATGCGGACGCATGGGATATCGTTGTGATTTGTGATGAAACCAATATGTAAACATTGTTTGAATCCCTAAATTAATGATTATTATCTGTAGCCTGTTTACCTGAAAGAGTTTTGGGCTTGTATTCTGAAAGGGAGTCGCTTTAGACCCAGGTTAGTCCTACATGAGTGGACTTTTTCCCTTCACAACGTGCTCTAAAAGTGTGCTGTAATGCATGCAAAAATTCCTCATGGACGGACTGTTCTGGTCCATCGATGAGGAATTTTCTCACCTGTTACATTTAACTTTCGCAGTATTTTGAAAAGAAAAAAGGTCCACTCATGTAGGACTAAACCTGGTTTAAAACCTGGTCTAAAGTTAGATTCCATTTCAGAATACCAGCCATGGAAAGTTATAATGCTTAGTTTGTTTTCTGCACCTTATTACTGCTTCTCTCTCTCATTTCATATTTTCTGAGTTTGAGATGAGTGGCTCATATCCCGTTACAAATGGATAAGTCAAAAGTGTGTGATTGTAAATAGATTTATTCTGTGAATATTGAAGGTTCAGCAGCAACTTTATTTTAATTTTATTAAAACTTCTTTATAGAGGGTAACCTCAATCAGTGATCCAGCACTGCTTTCCATAAGGGCCCTCTTTCTTAAAAGTACATGCAGAATCATAATATCAAATACATACTAAATAATTTAAAAATACATCATTAAATATACAGAAAGATATATAGATATAATAAAACCAAATTACATATAACAGCTCGGAACTAGCTAAAATCATTGACTTAATGCTAAAAATTACAACAAAAGCTTACAAAATATAATATAGAAAGCGAATTTCATTACAAGATAAAAGAAAGTGAAGCACCTACCATAAATAACACCCAAAAGTAATACATGCCCCTAACGGGTAAAGGCCTACAGAACATAGAACAAAATATTATTACATACCAGAGCCTAAATATTTTTGAAAATTCTTCTTAAAACTTAAGATGCAACATTTTATTCTTATACTTTGTGCCTGTGGTGTACAGGATGACACTCCTTATGCAATCTGGGGTCACTTATAAGCTGGTATAATTGATTTGACAGGAAAACATGCATGCACATGAATGTTCTTAATATGTGTTGGTATTTATCATGAAGGATTAAACTTGTCAACAACTGAACAACACTCAGATTTTGGAATGCACATGGAAAATCAAGCTACGATGGATTTGCTATGATGAATATGTAGTGTAAAATGTGTCTTACTTTGAAAAAAGCCTCAAAATCCTATAATCATCTAATAACCTTACTTTCTTTTTAATCCTGTAGTATTCTGGGGTGGTCGTGAAGGATTCCAGAGTCTTCTAAATACCAATGTCTTGTCAGAGCTCACTCATGCTGCCAACTTCTTCAAGATGGCTGTTGGTAAGAAAATGTTATCTTTCTTTGTAAAATAGACCTTTTCAAATAAGCATCGAATTTTTCCTAAAAAAAACAAACGTACGTGAGCTCCTCCCTTATCGGCTGTGTACATCACCAAGAGCTTGTCAGTTGACATGCACTTCACAAAGGCAGTATTAGCATACAGTGTGATTGACCCATTTGTCATAAAAACTGGATGTAATCAGGCATCAGTTCAGAAAACTTCAAAAAGGTCTTATAGGACTGTTTCAGGAGCAAACTTGATTTGAGTAAGATGTGCCTTAATTTTGAGAGTGTGTAAAAATGAACCAACGAGCCTGACGTTAAGGTATAAAAGGGGCGGTATGCTATAAGTTAAAAAGGTAGGTCTTCAAGTGATTTTACATCCTTCCACCTCCCTGAATTAGGGCAGGGAAAGGCGACTCATGTTATCTCTGGAGGATATTATGCGATAAAACAATGTTATGCTCAACAGTATCCACAAAATGTCAACAACCCAAGATCTTTAAACTTGGTTAGGGTGGTAAACCATGATGACTTCTGGTGTTGTGTAGTTATTTTGCATCCAGATATCTGCATGTTAATGAATACTAATGAGTTAGTTTGCATATGAACAAAAGAAATGTGGAACCACCTTAGTACAATTGGACTATATGTAACCAGAAAGTCTGTTCCATTCTCCAAGTGCTGAAGCAGAAAACAATATTTTCTGTAAGTCAGTAGGGATTACATGCTTTGTGTGGACTTTGTAGTGGAGAAAGTGTTGTTGATCTGCATGACAATATCTGCAAATCAACATGAAGCAGCCTTGGGGAAACTTAACAAAATTATGCATTATTAACATGCTATAAGTATGTTAGTCATGTTAGAGGTTAGTCAGGTTAGACTAGTCAGGGCAGGTTTCCTTGGAGGGCCTGCTACTGGTATCCTGGTAACCAGTACTACCTGTCCCAGGGCCGAGTTGGCAGCGGCTAAACCGTCACCCATCAGGTTTCTAAGGAAATCTGATGAGGAGGGTTGCTGGTTACCCTGGTAGAATGAAAAAGACAATCTACCTACAAGGGCGTCAGCTCTGGAGAGCTAATGCATGGCCATCAGCACATGCTGCTTATAGGCCCACCGCCGAAAACTGTGGATTGGCATCAGGAAGGGCATCGGGTCAATTATCTTTTGTTCCAACAAATCTTCACACAGCAGTATTGCTGAGTGTGGGTGAATCCGGCCACCCCCATTAGCAGGGAAAAAAACTCAAACTAAACTAACATGCTCTAAGCAAAATAGGTTAAACAAGAAACACCTATACAAAAGAGGCTAAAAGTTTAAAAGGGGGATATTCAGGTTTTCACACAGCAAAGCACTGTGTGGGCATTCCTAATTAATCCGGAAGCCTGTTCTACTCTCAGCTGCTGTAATAAAAGACCTATTCCCTCTTTTTTTGTCCAACTATGAATACTTCTAATGTGACCCACATGAAGAATAAGCCCAATTTTGAGGAGTTGAGTGTTTTAATGCATAGGAGCAGATAATGGGTTTATAACATTTCCAAGGAAAAGTAGAGAAATAAATTTGCTTGCCATGTCACTTATTATCCCTTAATATTAACTTGCTTGCCTCTCTCTCTACCCAGGGGTGAAATGTGGAGTTGTTAGGGGATTATCACAGGTATTGATAGGTTGAAGCAATTGACATATAGCCTTCCAATGGTGCATTGTTTTAATGGGAAGAGGTCATACATAGCTAATATCAAGAATTATGAGCCAGAGTATAAGAACATAGGTGAACATTATAAAATTGATCAGACATACCAGTTACAAGATAAATGTATAATAGAGGTCCAAATTACCCACACAGCGGCCCTCTATATAGCAACAGCCTTGACATAGATGATAGTGATAAGCATGGGTAATGTGCATAATGCGTAAAACAAAGCATTATTGATAATAATT
This sequence comes from Ophioderma brevispina, assembly GCA_023653785.1. Taxonomy (NCBI): domain Eukaryota; kingdom Metazoa; phylum Echinodermata; class Ophiuroidea; order Amphilepidida; family Ophiodermatidae; genus Ophioderma; species Ophioderma brevispina. The sequence continues at coordinate 12,460 of JAMKCH010002731.1, forward strand.
TATCTTTCAGCCTACAAGAAAAAGATCGGCTTTGAAGGCCAGCTTTTGATTGAACCCCAAGCTAAGGACCAGCAAGACATCAATATGATTATGGTAAATATGACAAGGGTCCCGTCCTAGTTTTAAAGAAAGCTAATCTAAAGATTATATATTTCATTGATATCTCTTGTTTATTGATGGTTGAAATTGTGTCAACTGTTAAAAAACATGCACACTATATCCCTTGAGAATGTGGCGAAAATACTATTCAAATCTGTCAATAGTATTGTGTAAGCCGTAAATTCTTTGTCCCTCGTAACGAATGTTGCAGTTCATAGATCATTGAAAAAAAAATGATACATCTGACATTTACACGCTACTTGAACTCTTTTCGACCCGCATTCACCCTATGGCAGACATCCAGAAACGGTTTAATGGGATCGTAACATGTAGGATACAAACCCTATGTATTTCTCCTTCCTGACCTTTCGCAGACGACATAAGACATCCGAGGTCAACTCTACAAAATCATAACAAGATGAATGCGGAAGGTGGAGAAGACAAGTGATTTCCACAGTGAAACGCTGCATTTTAACCTGTATGATGATGACAATGAATTGGAAGAGTTTCAACAGTGCTTCTAGCGACAATACAAATAAGCAGATCAAGTATAGCCACCTTCTCGCAATTTTAAATAAGGTGCTTTTCAGTTCAGACTTCAGTGCAGTATTAAATGTATCATACTTCTCGATAACCCAGGTCAGGTTTGGAATTTAACTCATTGAGCCTTGACTGTTGCATTAGCCATTTTCGGAACTGTTTGGAATTTGACTGTCTTTTGGAATTATTTATTAAACTAGAAGTGTAACATTTATTGATGCAACAAATAGGACTCAAGATGAAGATGTGTTTGGGAAGTTTAAACTTTTATTAAATTTCTTTCAACCAATCAATAAACAATGAATATATTAATAAGTATATAAAACAAATATATACTGCCTAAATTAAGGCTCTGGATTAAAACTATGGGCCCTTGTGCATCAGTAGTACTATTTTGCTTTGGGCTGCACCTCTCAGCAAAATAGTACTATTGCTGTCACCAAGGGCCCCTAGTTTTAACCAGAGCCTCTCACACGGCAGTATATCTTTGTATAATATATAGGGGGTGTGGCTACTAGGATATGCAAACTGGCACCCCATCTTTTTTCAATTTTCCTTTCTTTTGCTATTCCTTTCTTCTTGCCTCATCTTTTCCTCTTTTTTTTCCTTCCTTTCCCACTTCCATTTCTTCCTCTCTTCCTCCGCAGCTTCCTCATTCTCTTCATATTTCATTCACTCTTTCTGTTGTTAGTTAAAGGGAGGATGACCCAATTTCAATATATAATGTTTTCCACTTGATAGAATGGCCTTCACCCCAAAACCCCATCTGTAAAGTTTCATGCCTATGTTTCAATCCATTTTGATTGAAAACTAAACATACGATTTGTTGTAAAACTAAAGGTGGGTGACCCGATCATGATCCACTTGGCATATGCTGTATTATCTTTCACATGGAAGCACAAACATCCTATACAAATTTTTGAAGAAAATTGATCGATAAGCCCACATAATTGGTCGGCTATGAGTTGCAAAAATATTGGGCAGACACAGTCAAGCCCAATATTTTAAAACTCATGCGAAACCAATTAATATTGTGGGTAAATCATCCAATTTTATCATTATCATGTTTTGGATCCGATATTTTCACACACTTGGACTCCTCGGACTCCTCAAAACATGACAATGAGGTTTTAAAACTGGGGCCCACCTTTTGAAGAGTAGAAGCAAAATGGTGTACTAATCTCATAGGCATGTTGTTTTAATAATGTAGTATACACACTGTAAGACTTTTTGTTAAACAAATCAAAAGGAAACATTTCCTGGGCCTAAAATTTCACTGGGGTATTGAGAAAAATATGAACTTTCTTCTGATACCAAAGTCTCCACCTTTAATATGGATTCACCAAATGAGTGGAACATTTTCGCTTTATGCCTAACTTACACACTCAAGCAAATCCTTTAGCCATAAGATTCACAGTGAAAATGGGGTGAAATGGACCACTTCGGTAAAGCATCTTTGTTTCTGGGGATGAGATTGAAAGAGCACAAACAATCCCATTTAAAATGGTTATTCAAATGTTCGTTGAATTGCTGTCTTTCTTCATGTAGTGTAGTGGTTTCATTGTGGTATTTTCTTTGTAAGTGTGGTGTAGTTGCTTTAAGTGACGTAATATGGTATTGTGTAAGCAGTGTGGTATGTGCAGCAGTGTGGTATTGTGCAGCAGTGTGGTATTGTGCAGCAGTGTGGGATTGTGCACATGTGGTTTGTGGCATCGTACTGGATCATTGTTCAGCATGTGTTGTGTAGCAGTCTGGTATTGTGTCAGCAGTGTGGTATTGGCAGCAGTGTGGTATTGTGCAGCAGTGTGGTATATTGTGCAGCAGTGTGGTATATTGTGCAGCAGTGTGGTATATTGTGCAGCAGTGTGGGTCCTTTGGCAGCAGTGTGGTATTGGCAGCAGTGGGTATTGTTTAGCAGTGTGGTATTGTGCAGCAGTGTGGTATTGTGCAGCAGTGTGGTATATTGTGCAGCAGTGTGGTATATTGTGCAGCAGTGTGGTATTGTGCAGCAGTGTGGTATTGTGCAGCAGTGTGGTATATTGTGCAGCAGTGTGGTATATTGTGCAGCAGTGTGGTATTGTGCAGCAGTGTGGTATATTGTGCAGCAGTGTGGTATATTGTGTGGTATTGTGCAGCAGTGTGGTATATTGTGCAGCAGTGTGGTATTGTGCAGCAGTGTGGTATTGTGCAGCAGTATGGTATATTTTCAGCAGTGTGGGATATTATTCAGCAGTGTGGTATTGTGCAGCAGTGTGGTATTGTGCAGCAAGTGTGGTATATTGTGCAAGCATTGTGGTATTGTGCAGCAGTATGGTATATTGTTCAGCAGTGGGTATGTGTAGCGTGTGGTATTGTGCAGCAGTATTCTGTGCAGTTGTAGGGTAAACTGTTTTATTTATATAATCCATGGAGGCTTGAGGGTGATACCAGAAAATTATTGCCCAGGATATGAAAATATCGGGCGAGTCAACATACGTGGAGCCGCCGAGCCCGAGATTTTCAAGACAAAGGGCGGACATTTCTGGTGATCACTCAAAAAAAAAAGCATTCAATATTTACATATCATGCAAGAGGAAGCTGACTTTACCAGTATTGATGGATTCCTGCTTGTCAAGTGAAGTTTTAAGGTGAAATGGTTCATAAAGGTCAGAAATCATTAGCTTTGGAAATGACCAGGCAAATATTTCCACAAAAGTCAAAACATTTGGAAAATGTTGTGCAAACTTCAAAAGCCCGTGGTAAACAGGAACATAACGCAAAGTTCCTAAAATAACAAACCATAGCGAGTGGTGCATGGGAGTTCGGAGAGTGGTAAGTGGTTAGAATCGCCTGTTTTTGTAATCTTCAGATAAACCCTTCTCGCGCACATATGCTCTCAAAACGTTCACCGATTTCCTTGTACATTGTTGTGTTTGCGTTGCCTTTATTCTGTAGTTGGTCAATTCTTTCTTTGTTCAAGTGAGCGAATCTCCCAGTCCCACGTTAGTCATGTTGTTGTGACCAGCAAAAAGTTGTGCTTGGCGCGCGGTCAATAAAATTGGTCTGCTTCCGGGGTAAATAGTCTCGATATCATATTAGGTAGGCTACAGATGAATGTAATACCTTGCAGTAATTACGCTGCTTATAATCTCTGCCACAAGAGTTAGCTATAAATTAAAGAGATGTGTAGTTATTTCATGCGTATTCTTCTGCGCTGCCTAAATAAATCACAATATCAGCAAAAAATGACGTCAGAGATCAATACGCACTTTACAGGAAATTAGTGGTAGAATTAAATGGAATGGGATGGAAGCTTCCGATACATAATAGGGTTGTGTGTGGTAATGGCGAGCAGAGAGAAGTGTGTAAGGTCCCATCAGTGGTCAACACACATGGTATCTTGCAAGTGCTCTTCCTTATTAAGATTCTGGAATCTGAATGCGGAATAATAAGCACATTATTTTTTCATTTCATTTGAAAATGATCACTTGCAACACCATACCTCAATCTAATTTTGTTTGGCATTTTTTGATTGGGATATTACAGGGCTTTATTCTTAACTTTCCAAAATCACGTTTAATTGAAACGGGTGAAGTTCTCTGACCAACATTTGGAATCCAAAAATTGGACCAGGCCCCTGGGAATGACCGTTTTCTCCTCTTTCTGTTTTCTCAGATGCCATGACTGTCATGGCTACTGAAGATTCCATTTGGTGATCATTCAAGATCATGTGGGAGCTAACAACACTATGCTTGCTGGTTCATGCAGAGGGAACATGGATGTGTAATGGCCTTCAACGTAAGGTCCTGGTGGAAATAAGAATGTGTGTTTATGGTGTGTGGTGTGAATTTTGTCCTTTGGGCGGTGGTCACTCTGGACTAATAACAAGCTATGACTTGGTTTCATCATGAATAGCAATTAAGTCCTCAAACAGTTGGGTATATATGTAGGGTGGCATTACTTCTTATTGACTGTGCACTATTGTCCTAATTTTGTTGAAAAGAAGAGTATTTTCAAAGTACATTTGCGAATTTTTGTTGGGATAGGAACAAATCTGGCTGTTCTCATAACTGTACTCAAAAATCAAAATGGAGTATCTTATAAATGAGTCTATTTTTTTTTTCTCATTTCGCTGTTATTTATTAAGAGGAACATAAATGTCATCAAAATATGCCAGCTACTCGCCCAGTTTGTTTACATCTAATTATGTTAATTCATTTTACATTAAGGTCTATACCAAGCTTAGTCCATCTGTTGTTGGGCAGTAGGTCCATATGCACAAAAGAGTTAGATCCAGTCTAAAGTTAGACCTGGTCTAAGTGTAATTAAGTCCCGCCAGTATAGACAATTTCCTTTGCATTGACATGAAGTATTTTGTATTTATTTTGAAATTTGCATTTTAATCTGAGAAATTTGCTAGTTTATGAAGAAAATGTGGATAAAGTCAATATCTGGACAAAACTAATTTTGACTTATTATACCATGTCTAACTTTAAACCTGGTCTAACTTTTTGTGCATGTGGACCTTAGAGTTCCAGTTACTGTATTTCAAAGGCCCAAGTTTTGAAACTTCAAAGACTATCCAACTTACAAGAGATGGGCCAATATAAGTTATGTGAAGTTGTATCTTGATTGAATGACTTTGACCCTTATCCCCCAACTGTAAAATTTTGTGCTGATATTTCAATCTTAAAAAGCATGATTCTGTAAGCCTCACAGTATACTTTGTAAAATTAATATTGGTCAACCAAAGTGAGGTACTCTTTCATTGATAACATCCAAATCAAATATCCTTTAGCCCTAAGATTTCTCAGAGTAAAATAAGAAAAATTCTGGGGGAAAAAATAATAGCATATTTTGACCACTTAAATCTGCTGAAGTACAAGAAGACCACTCAAAGCTGAGAACTTTTGTTATTTTACAGTTGTTTCACTTTCATTTTCTCTTTAAAGGAAAACAAAAGATCCCTCCTGGTAGTAATTCATCCTGGATTCAGAGTTGAGCCAGAACTATTTTTTTGTGAATACAGACCATTGAGTAGTATATAATCACAAGTTTGTGTGGGTCAATGTTATATATTGTGATATTTCAAATTTACAGGTTTTTGGCATGCTGGGTTCTATTGATTCTAATACTGGTTCTCCTGACCTAGGCTGGGACACAGACCAATTTCCTATGGATGTTAAAAACACTGCACTTGTCATGAAGGTAAAATCATGCCGTAAAATAACATCTAGGCCGTAGCCAACCAACATATTTTTCAAATTTCTCATGGTGATAAGTTCACTCAGAAATTCCATCCAAGCAACACTCTCAAACTCATAAAAATACAACTAACACAGAATGCACTTTCATATGGTGTAAGAGACTGATTATATACGTTCCAAAACGATTGATCGTTTTGGTTGGATTCAAGACAGAGAAAATGTCACTAATTTTGTGATCCTTCACTTTTCTGAAGAGTGAATTATAAATCAGTAGATGAATCCTTGTGTTAAAATCTTAGTGAGAGGCCATGTCAAGGAATATCTGAAAAGTGTGAAATTTAGATCATACCCACGGACGTGGCAAAAAACCTTTTTATTTTTAATCCTTTACCTGGACTCGTGTAGGCAATTTCCTGGCCTGGCACACCAAGGACTTTAGCGGTAAAGATTGGCGTATTGCCTCCTCCGTCGCACATCTTGTGTGGGGCAGACCAGACGATATCGGTTTACTGAAAAAACCGCCAGACGTGAGACATTGTAGGGGATCTTGCTCAGTAGGCTTGGGTAATATTTGCTGCATTCTTGTCATGGGTGACAATATGTCTTTGACAAAGTTTGGGGATTTTGAAAGTTAAAGGGCCATATATATGCACAAAAGGTAGACCAGGTTTAAAGTTAGACCTGGTCTAAGTCCAGTCTCATGTTGGAACTAGCTGGTTACCTGAACAGTTACTGCAAACATATCCCCACCAGTGTGATTGTAACATGGAAGAGTGTTCAAAACAGTTACTGCAAACATATCCCCCACCCAGTGTGATTGTAACCTGGAAGAGTGTTCAAACAGTACTGCAAACATATCCCCCACCCAGTGTGATTGTAACCTGGAAGAGTGTTCAAACAGTTACTGCAAACATTATCCCCCACCCAGTGGGATTGTAACCTGGAAGAGTGTTCAAACAGTTACTGCAACATATCCCCCACCCAGTGTGATTGTAACCTGGAAGGAGTGTTCAAAAACAGTACTGCAAACAGATCCCCACCCAGTGTGATGTAACCTGGAAGAGTGTTCAAAACAGTTACTGCAAACATATCCCCCACCCAGGTGATTGTAACCTGGAAGAGTGTTCAAAACAGTTACTGCAAACATATCCCCCACCCAGTGTGATGTAACCTGGAAGAGTGTTCAAACAGTTACTGCAAACATATCCCCCACCCAGTGTGATTGTAACCTGGAAGAGTGTTCAAAAAACAGTTACTGCAAACATATCCCCCACCCAGTGTGATGTAACCTGGAAGAGTGTTCAACAGTTACTGCAAACATATCCCCCACCCAGTGTGATTGTAACCTGGAAGAGTGTTCAAACAGTTACTGCAAACATTATCCCCCACCCAGTGTGATTGTAACCTGGAAGAGTGTTCAAAACAGTTACTGCAACATATCCCCCACCCAGTGTGATGTAACCTGGAAGAGTGTTCAAACAGTTACTACTGCAAACATATCCCCCACCCAGTGTGATTGTAACCTGAAGAGTGTTCAAACAGTTACTACTGCAAACATATCCCCCACCCAGTGTGATTGTAACCTGGAAGAGTGTTCAAAACAGTTACTGCAACATATCCCCCACCCAGTGTGATGTAACCTGGAAGAGTGTTCAAACAGTTACTACTGCAAACATATCCCCCACCCAGTGTGATTGTAACCTGGAAGAGTGTTCAAAAAAAAACAGTTACTGCAACATATCCCCCACCCAGTGTGATTGTAACCTGGAAGAGTGTTCAAACAGTTACTGCAAACATATCCCCCACCCAGTGTGATTGTAACCTGGAAGAGTGTTCAAACAGTTACTGCAACATATCCCCCACCCAGTGTGATTGTAACCTGGAAGAGTGTTCAAAACAGTTACTGCAAACTATCCCCCCACCCAGTGTGATTGTAACTGGAAGAGTGTTCAAACAGTTACTGCAAACATATCCCCCACCCAGTGTGATTGTAACCTGGAAGAGTGTTCAAACAGTTACTGCAAACATACCCCAACCCAGTGGTGGTGTGATGTAACCTGGAAGAGTGTTTTCAACATTTACTGCAAACATATCCCCACCAGGTGATTGTAACCTGGAAGAGTGTTCAAACAGTTACTGCAAACATATCCCCACACAGTGTGATTGTAACCTGGAAGAGTGTTCAAACAGTTACTGCAAACATATCCCCCACCCAGGGTGTGATTGTAACCGGGAGGAGAAAGAGTTGTTCAAAAACAGTTACTGCAAACATATCCCCCACCCAGTGTGATGAACCTGGAAGAGTGTTCAAACAGTTACTGCAAACATATCCCCCACCCAGTCGTGATGTAAACTGGAAAGAGGGTTTTCAACAGTTACTGCAAACATATCCCCCACCCAGTGTGATTGTGGGATTGTAACATGGAAGCAGTGTTTCAAACGTTACTGCAAACATCCCCCCAGCCAGTGTGATTGGAACCTGGAAGAGTGTTTCAAAACAGGCAGAGTAACATTTGTGATTCCACACGGTTCTGTCAGTTGACAAACCCTCTGTATTTAAGTGTTGTAGTGACACGACATTATTGTATATATTATGGATAGAGGTACATTTTTTGCTAGCTAGCAATTTCTTCTGAAGCCAAGCTGCAGAGGGTTTTGAAGATGAAACATCTATTTGTCTTTTTCAGGCTTGATTATTAGAACAAGGCGGGTATAGCCCCAGGAGGGGGCCTCACTTGATGACAAAGTTCGTAGAGAATCCATTTACTTGAAGAAATGTTCATTGACCCCCAATAGGAGCAATCATTACCTTTGTAGGTTTGCAGGCTGCTGCAAAACTCATTGAGGGAGGAGTCATGAAGAAGATGGTTGAGGTAAGAACTGGAAATATATTATTTTAACTTCATTTTTATCAAACTTAAAAATTCAGAGATAAAGACTTCTGATATCAGATATGATGCTAAACAAGGTGAACAGCTTGTATTTAAAGCGAGTGCGTTTTTAAAATATGTTTCCAGCCAATAAGAAGTGTCTACAACCAGACAACCCCTCCTTAATATCTCTGACTACCCACTCTCGAACTTAAAAGTGCATTTCGTGATTCCCAACACCACCTTTCTGTTTTATCATGTTTCCTAGAGAGACTTGAGAAAGAGCGTATTCACAAAATTTAAGTTGATTGTGGTTTTGTGTTATGAGCAATAACTTGTTTCCCACGGTCCCATAGGCCACTGTGCTGTAATTTCTGTCCGTTTATGGACAGAAAGTACAAAATTGTGAATTTCTTACAGATACGACCAAATTTGCACGTAAGATTAGGTACTTGTAGATTACTAAAGCCAACGGGTTCAGAGGATATAAAAATCTCAACTTTTTTAAAGGTAGGTTTGGGGGACGAAGTTGTGGATCATGAATGCCCCTTTAAGGTAGAGTACTTGGCAGCAGACACTGCTATACTAGAGAGTAATTAGTTAGCTAGCATAAACATGCATTGGGGTCAGAAAACCACTTAATGTAAACATTGGCCAGGCTTTGCAATACTAGACCAGTCAATCAACTGTGCTCCACAAATATGATTAGAATTATATACTAAACAACTCCAAGACACTATGCCTGTGACGTTAAGTTAAGGACTGCAACGCCAGCCACATATCGAGCTGTTTTTAAGCAACAACCCCCAAAGCATGGGTCGCAGAGTGTGATCACTCTTGACTTAATTTCGTCTTTCATTGAGCCCTACAAGATAGCATGAGTACTTTTGAAATATAAGCAAATTTCAAAGAATGCCTCTTTAATCGGCCTATGTGACCTTGGACCCCAATCTGTGTACATCCCATATGTGCCTAGGGTCAGCGGGTCTCCTTACAAAGTATAGTGATTATAGTGTAGCCCTACCAAAGTCCAAATTTACGTAAGTCCGAAAAGATTATCCCATGGATCACTTGTTATAGGTGCTTGTAAAACGTACTTGCAAATTACTAAGTGATTTTACTATTTAGACAAATGGATGATGCTTTTTGATACACTAAATAAATTGAGAAATTCAATAACATTTTGGAAATTTATTTTTCAGTAAAGAGGAAAACAAACAGACAAAAAAAAAAATTTGGAAAGTTTAGAAGTTTAGAAAGTTCAAATATTACTTTTGTAAAGTCCAAAACAAAACAAAATAACACAAGCATTGGTTTGGGGGAAAAGTTTGGATGTTGACATTTTTTCAACAATCTCGCAATTGTTTTAAAATTTAAAAAGCCTGTCAAAAATAAAACATTTACAATACTTATCACTCAGCAATTGCCTGTTCAAAATCGATAGTAAATCCTTCCGTCTTTGTTGTCAACAATTGGTTAAGTAGCACAGTACGCCTTCGGACTTGAACAAATTCGGACTTCGGTAGGAATGCGGATTATAGCAATTGAATGCCCCTTTAATCGACCCACGTGACCTTTGACCCAAATATGTAAACATGCTAGATGGGTCTTGGGTCAGCAGTTCTTGACCAAGTCGTATAATATAGCAGACTGACCGTAATAACATCTGCATGATCTTTGACTCCAATCTGTGAACATCCTGTATGGCACTTGGCTTGGGTCAGGGGTTATTCTGACGAAGTCTGGTTAAGATTGAGCCCACCATCCAGCACTAGTAGCATTCTGAAATATTAAGAGGGGTTCGAGAGACTGGATTCAAAATCTTTGAACACCCCTTATGGCCAGGCACCTGGCAATCACTGTGACCGAATGGCGTCAATAATACATGCGAACTGTGGGAGAAGAAGCAAAAAAGGGGTTTGAGAGAGTATGACCTCTATTGACCCAACGCGAACCCTATGGTCAAACTGTGAACACCCTATTTGAAGCTTGGGTCAGGGGTTCTTGTGGCCAATTCTCTTTACAATCGGACCAAACGTTTGGCAGAAGTAAAAAATGCAAGCATCTTGAGAAGGAGTAGGAGAAGAAAACTAAGCAGCACAAGCAGAAAACTGTGCACCATTTCAAGGGCATAGTAATATACTATGCAGTAACTTGGCTTTCGTGATGACCTTATCACTAAAACAACCAATTGATGAACTCCATCCATAACTCGCCAAAATATGAAAAACTGTAAAACTTAACTTGTCGATGAACCCCCATAACTCACCAAAAAATAACTCGACATAATTCAACTCATTGATGAACTCCATTCATAACTCACAACAAAGGGGTGCTATGCCAATTGACCCCAATTCCCCCATGCCACCTCCTGGTGCCATCACATTTAAAGGGGCATTGTTTGAAAATCTATAAATTCCTTCTTGTTCCACAAATCAATTGCTATAATCAATAAACTTGGTCAGAACCGCTGACCCAAGACCCATATGGGGTGTTCACAGATCATGTGGGCCAATTAAAGGGGCATTCTTTGAAAATCTACAAATTCCTCCTTGTACAGAAAATCAATTGCTATAATCACTAGAAGAATAACTACTGACCCAAGGCCCACATGGGGTTTAAGCAGATTGAGATCAAAGGTCATGTGGCCAATTAAAGGGGCATTCTATGAAAATCTATAAATGCCTCCTTGTGCCACAAATCAATTGCTGTAATCACCAGACTTGATCAGAAGAACTGCTGACCAAAGGCCCAACTGTGGTTTACACAGATGGAGTCAAATGTCCACATGGGCTAATTAAAGGGTCATTCTTTGGAAATCAATCAATTCTTCCACATACCACAAATCAATTGCTATTATCAACAGACTTGGTCAGAAAAATCACTGACCCAAAGCCCGTACAGATTTTATAGAGTACAAAATGACCTGCTAAGCTACAGTACCATTGGTTGTTCTCGTGTTTACTTTTAGAGAGACAGACCAAGTCTTGTTTATCAATTTAAATAATATGATGTTGATGTGGATATTTTGCTGGTTTCAGGATCGGTACAGCTCTTTCAAGACTGGCATTGGTGCTAAGATAGCCAAAGGAACTGCAACATTTGAAGAATGTGAAGTGAGTCACTTTTTAATTAAAGGCACTATCAGTGATTTGCTAAATCAGAAAATTGAAAAAAAAATCATCAAAAATCAGATTTTCGCATGTCTGTAACAAGTATAGCTATGCTAACACACCCACCAAGTGCTAAGACTGAAAGCAACCTAATAATGACAGAATCCGTCGGATATTTTAGTCAGTACTGTCCGTACGGACACTTACTAAACACGTAATTGAATGGAGATTCATACCTTTTTCTGTCAATATTTTAGTTGCAAAAAATAACTTATGAAAATTCTATAGACTTATCCTTCACTTTTAAGCTAATTTTGCAAATTTCAAATATTTTGACTCTTTCAAGTGAATCACTGATTTTAAATTGAGAATAATTTTCACGCTATGATGAGATGATACATAGTTCATTGGGTTGAAAAGGACAGTGCCACAGCTAGGATTTTAAGTGGGGAAAGCCCAACAAAGTTAAAAATCTAGAATGTATATTTTCTTTTTTTCCCCTTTTTTTTGCAGTCGCTTTCAAACTTTGAGAATGTGTATTATATGTATCATATTTTATACATATACTATAAAATATGTATCATATTTTACACATATGCTTTACCTATGGTAAGCTGTAACTCTCAATGTCCCTTTTCACCAAATTGATCAACAACAAAACAATTTTTGAAATTTAACTACTAAGTTCTCCAGGTAGACAAGGATATATATTTATTAATCTTTCCCTGGAGATAACCAGCACACGATAGTGTTGAAGAAAAAAACCCATGTGCGCTTGGCTGGATTCGAACTTGCGACCTCCGTATTACATGCCCGACACTCTTGCCATCTAAGCTATCAAGCCAGGGTTGGTAGAGGAGCGATAGATATGTGTTAGGTTCGAAAGGTATCCTTCGCTTTCCTAGCAGATAGCATTAGAACGGTATATTTACATAAATGATTTTATATTGATTATTATTGACACATTGATTTCCATGCCTCTGTATTTTTTAATTGGCCTAACCACACATTCTGGTAGGGGTTTAAATATACATTTTATGTTGTTTCACCATGACCCGTTGATGCTATGCTACTGTATTATACTTTGATTAGCAATAAATAAGCAGAAATTCTATCTTTTTATCAATCTGCAGATAAAAGTAAACCAAATATTCTTGAGTGTTTGCACAGAATCAAACGCGACACGCAAAATGTAGACCCTTTTTCTCTTACATTGTCTTGCATCTGCATTATTTCATATCAATTTGCACTGTTATAAGGCACACCTATTTTGTGGTATAATCAAACTATAGGGTGTACTTTTCAGGTATATAATCAGGGTTCCCACAAAATGTTCACATTCAGTTTCTGAATATCTTCCAGAATTCTTTTTAATTCCACAGAAACTATTTCTAAAATTTTGACTTAATTTGAATACATTAACTAATGTTACACACTGGTACTTCATTTAAGCATATTTTTAGACTTTTCTCAATTTTTCAAGTTCCCACTTTTCCTAATTTCTATGTTTTCCAAGTTGTGTGAACCTTCCATACTGCTGAATCGTGCATGTTGTAAATTCTGGCTATAGGGAGCATAGGTTTCCCCTTCAATTTTTATGTGTATCACATTGATTGGGCCAAATACTTGTACAAATTTTTGCCAAGAAAAAACAAGTTTTGTTTAAAATTGGTCTTTTAGTGCATTTAAAAAAAAATTACTCGAAAGATTTTTTTTTTAAATATACAGAAAAAAATGAAAAGTTATGGCCGAAAAAATTTGAAAAAGTGGGCCAAAAATGCAATTATTTTGTTTTTTAAATCCTGCATTTTGCATTAGCATTTATCTAAAAAAACGCATTTATTTGCATTTTTCACATTTCTTCTGAGACAAACATTTTTTTTTGCCTCTTTATGATACTGAGAATCGACAATTGTGAATTTTAGCAATAGAAGATATTAAAGGTCCATGGCCCAATCGCAAATAGCCTCATCCCTAGAACCACAGATTTTACCGGAAGTGGTCAACATTTTAGTGACTGAAGAAAGCTACTATTTTTCTCATTTACCCTGTGATCTTAGGGCTAAAGATGTTTGGTTTGGATTTTGTGGGCAAATTTTGCACAGAACTCTATGGGCTTATTTCAACATCAAGACAGAGGGATTGAAATAACGGTGTGTAACTTTATAAATGTGATTTTTTGGTCAAGGTCATTTGCTGTTCTGAATGATAACTTCTAACAGAATTCTTATAAATTACATGTATTAATTATCTTTTTTTTTGTCCATATGCTGATTTGTTTTCCATCAGTATTTTTAATCTACTTTTAGTGTGTACACCTTTAAATAACCTCATTGCCACACAATCTATACCATTTTAGAGTATTTCTTTGCACATACACCCATTTAAGGAACTCTGCCCGATTAAAACATAAAAATTTCTCTGTTTCAAAGGAAAGGACATTGCCGATATACAATAAATCCAAAATTTCAATTGAATAAGAGGTTACTGTACAAATATTTCCAGTAACCGTAAACAACTCATATTTATGCTTGTATTATCGTAATGGGAATGAGTTGACTTGACTTGTGGTCTGAAGGTTGTGGGATATGAGTCCTGCTGTGCACTTGGATAAGGTATTTTACCATGCTTGTCTCACTCCACCTAGCCAGGTGTAAATGGGAACCAGCTTACACTGGGAAGGTAACAGAGACTTGTGTGGAGGTGTAGCGAACCACCAGCAACGATAACACTGAGAAATCAGGCCTAGTCTATGGAACAGAAATGGGCACTGTGGGATGCACTGCCTTTACCTTCAGGGATGGGCAATACTAGCAGTACATACCTAATCTGATGAGAGGGGCAGTATTTTTGCTAATTTCAAAACATCTAAAACATGGTGTTATTCTAATATAAAATATCCAAGATTTACCTATCGCAGGGATTCACAATACATCTTATTTCTGCACTGCACCAAAATATGTCTTGTTAAAAATGTTTTTCATTGTTTTTTTTCAGGCTTATGTCAAGAAGAATGGTGAGCCTAAACAAATCTCGGGTCAGCAGGAAAAATACGAATGTGTATTGAATCACTATGTCTAGAAACACTGACGGCTATCATGGACCAAAAGGGATGTTCAGACTTCATATGCAGCTTCCACTGATCATGTTTTTAAGAAAATTGTTGGAAACAAGTATTGAATTATGATTGAGAATATGCAGGCAATTGTTTGGAATTGAGGTATAAATTTACTCCAATATTTTGCCTGCTGCAAAACCTATTTTGGAGTTACTGCGGATGGTACACAAAAACTCCAAAAGTGGAGGGTTGGCAACAGTTGCAAAAATTCTGAAATTGAAGGTTTTTCTTATGTTTTAAATATTATAATTGTAATCCAATTTTAGAATTTCTGCATATAGAATGAAAAAAAAATCTTTACGGCAGTCACAAAAAAATCTGAAATCTATGTTTTGCACATGTTTTAAAAAGCTTCTCAATTCTGTTACACAGTGTACGTAGAGAACTTAACACAAGCATTTGTGTGTTCAAGTATGCACAAGTATGCCTGACCTCATGTGTGAGTGATCTAGCAATTAATGTTGTCCAATCATGTCGCTTTCGTACATGGCCGCTTTCAGGGCCATGTTTCGGGGTATGAATATGTTTGTACACAATATTTTGGTTGTTCTTGTTCCAGAACAACCAAAATTGTTAAAATGAAGTATTCTTATCACGAATCTCCTTATATTTGAAATACAAGCGGATATGTTGTATTTACAAATTGCTAAAAACTTTGTTCAAGCTTACCAACAATCCTAACCATGATTGGACCTCTATATATTTTTAATTAGATTTCACTCATATCGGAATATTGAAAATTGAAAGTTAGATCAAAACAATCATGTTTATAAAATAAAAGTAAACAAAACACTAAATTGATCCAATTTGAGATTAAATTCTCCAATATTTCTAAATCTGAGGGGGGTACATCCTCAGACGGCTCCCCTAGCAATGATTGGCGTCACTGTGTGAATGGCCGGACCACTTGAAAAATGGTTCTGATGGCCATAGAAGTCTCAGTGATTATTGAAGAGAATATTGCCAATAAAAAATGTTTTACTCTATTTTTATCTGGGCATTGTTGATGTAGATAATAATCTTTTCATATGGAATAGAAATGTATTGTACAGCATGTTCCAAAAAATGCAATCCTCTTAGCTTGTGCTATAATTTCAAAATTATTTCAAAACTTTTGAAATTTTGCGTTTATAAAGCCTATTCTTTCCTCCACATACTGTTCAAATTTCATCCGATTTGCTTCATTGGTTTCGAGAACAAAGGCGATTTCATAAGTGCATCACAATTTATTTAAGCCGTCCCAAGTTTGACCAATGAATACAAAATCAAGGCATGCTTTAATACATAGATGCTTTAAAGACAACCTGTCTTTGACCATAAGGGGAATGTTCTCTGTTCACATTGACATCTGTTATAGCATTTGATGTCTGTTTGTTGTTTTCTATCAAATGGTCCATACCAGAACTAGGAAGTCGTCAACATCCATAAATCGCTATTTAATCCGTCCTGTGCAATTTACAATATTCACATGGATTTGTCACACACACTGAAGGTAAACATTTAAAGCAATATTAGCACATTTTTTGAAGAGCGCCCCCAATTTTCAAATTTGATATTTTTGAACAGCTATGTTGGTAGTTGTCTAGAAAACTACACCTGCGAACGAGAATGCTCAAAAATGCGTATTTATCATAAAATGAGCGATTTTTGTAATTAGAATTGGGATCCTAGATTTTACATAACGGCAGAGCTGGAAATGCTAAGTTTATGTCCATCCATGATGAAATAGTGCCACCTCAAGAAAATGACCTCTAACTTGACTTGCCTGAACCAATAAAACAACTAATAGATGAGCGTAGATACGTACATGGCGCTATTTCCCGGCTATTTCATATTGGAAGGCCGTTGAATTATTATCGGGGATCCCGATATTAATTATTCTAGTTACAAAATTCCTTCGTTTGTGACACATAGACATTGTAGAGCTTAACCATTTCACAGGTATAGTTTACTAGCCAGTTACC
Source organism: Ophioderma brevispina (assembly GCA_023653785.1). NCBI lineage: Eukaryota > Metazoa > Echinodermata > Ophiuroidea > Amphilepidida > Ophiodermatidae > Ophioderma > Ophioderma brevispina. The sequence continues at coordinate 29,350 of JAMKCH010002731.1, forward strand.
AATGCAACCGTGTAAAAATCTCGAATTTTTTGAAAAATTGGGGGCGCTCTTCAAAAAAATGTGCTAATATTGCTTTAAGTTTTGGCCAAATTGCTAACTTACTACTAGTAGTCTAAATCGAGTGTTGACAAACAGAAGGACGTAACTCAGCACTGAAAGAAATATTAAAGAATTTCTTTAAAGGGATTAGCAGCGATAATGCGAGAGAATCGAAAAAATGTGGAAATGCTTGTTTTTAACTTATAAATCAGGGATAAGTGTGTACAATTCCATATAACTGCTTTAATGTAGAAACAAACCACCAAATAGTGAAAAAAAAGAAGTATTTGAGGAAATTTGTCATACCGTCTCCCACAAATAGACATATATCGACGGCATCTCAAAATCTGTACTAAACAGGTGATAGTGGTTTACACCAGTACAGAATGAACAACGATCAATAATGTTTGTGTTTGAGGTCAAACTGTATTGATCATGGTGCACAATATCGTGCTGAAAATCTGTGATATTCACTGGGAAAGGCTTTTTGTCCCCGCCGAACGAGTTCGGAACGGGGACTATGAAATGAGCAGCGTCCGTCCGTTCGTCCGTCTGTGACAAAAATGTTAACCCATGTTGTATACGATTTATCTGGAGTTCCGTAAGGGCGAAAAAAAAAAAAAAAAAAAACTTGCCTTTAATACACGGATTTCAAGCCAACCACTTGCAGGTTATGTTCGCATATCCATGCCAGTAACAAAAATATAAAAATATGAATTTTGATGATTTTTTCGGTGTTTCGGATTAGCAAATCGCTGCTAATCCCTTTAATTCTGCTGTAATATTGCTTTTGAGAAATGTGATGTTTAATATTTTCTACTAAGCAAATCTATTCATCATTATTCAAAATGTAAACATCTCATAAAGCTCATATACGGTACTGTTAGCAAACATTATATAAACTTTAGTAAACAAAGAACAATTTCTAATTATGAACAGCAGAATTAAAGAAATTCTTGAATATTTCTTTCAGTGCTGTCTTTCTGTTTGTCAACCCTTGAAATGAGTGTAGGAAAACACTGACGACAAAAGGCTGTGGATAATACCAACAACATATTTTAGTAATTTATTTTGAACTAGAATTTCGCGGTTCTCGGCTTTTGCGCTCGCTATATTCAAAGAATATAAGCTGTGGGCCGCCCCATGACCTTTGACCCTGGCACGTGACCTTTGATCCCATCAACATAGGGATCGCATGGTGCACCTATGACAAAAGTTTGGTTCCAATTGAACTTCAAGTTTTCAATTTAGATGAATTTTACATTTTTAGCCCATTTTTCAACTTGACCTCACATGACCTTTGACCTTTCAAAAAAAAAAAAAAAAAAAAACGGATTTCAAGCCAACCACTTGCAGGTTATGTTCGCATATCCATGCCAGTAACAAAAATATAAAAATATGAATTTTGATGATTTTTTCGGTGTTTCGGATTAGCAAATCGCTGCTAATCCCTTTAATTCTGCTGTAATATTGCTTTTGAGAAATGTGATGTTTAATATTTTCTACTAAGCAAATCTATTCATCATTATTCAAAATGTAAACATCTCGTAAAGCTCATATACGGTACTGTTAGCAAACATTATATAAACTTTAGTAAACAAAGAACAATTTCTAATTATGAACAGCAGAATTAAAGAAATTCTTTAATATTTCTTTCAGTGCTGTCTTTCTGTTTGTCAACCCTTGAAATGAGTGTAGGAAAACACTGTACAGACGACAAAAGGCTGTGGATAAAATAATACCAACAACATATTAGTAATTTATTTTGAAAAACAACAGACAGGACTAGTACCAGGAGATTTTTGTAGTTGAAAGACCTTTTATTCAATTTTTAAAGGTGAATCTATGAATGGGGTAATTTGAGGTAGCGTTGCAAAATAGCCTGTATTCAAAACCAGTGAACGAATAAGACAAAAATTGGACAGGATATATGAAGAGTTCACCATTTAGAATCTGTTCACAAATTTGAATAATTGTCCTAATTTTGAAATCATAGCACTAACTAAAAGGGTTACATGGGATACTCTGTATCCATGCTCTTTTGAGAAGTCATTCTAATGTCGCTTAAAGCCACTATCGGTGATTTATTCAAAATGTAAACAAACCGCGACCCGTTTTTCATCAATATCTATTTTTATTGGAAATGGTTGTAGTAAAGACCCCTCTAAGTGGCTCAGCTAACGCCGTATTTGTCAAGAAATGACGATTTTTTTATGCATTTGCATACCTGCCAACATTGAGAACCCAAAAATCAGAATGCATGTGTCGTAAACACCTCATCACGAAAGCCCTTATGGGTGGTGTTTATTTGTGGTCCACTTTAAGGCCTCTAATGGAGTACATAGCCCTGATCTTACTGTATTTTAGTGTTTTTGAAGCTGCAGGAAGTGCTTCAGGAGCCCAGAAAAAAATTTAGGGCTTTTCTGGCAAGTATTTAAAGATTTGTTTGAAATTTCAGAAATAGGGATATCCCTATTTTTTGCAAATTTGAAAGTTCAAAATAGGGATGATTCCTATAAAACAGGGAAGGTTGGCAGTTATGCATTTGTTTTAGTTTACTAATAAGTCAGGAATCGACTTTTATTAGTAAACAAAACAGTCGTAAATGGGATCATCAAGATCTCTTTAAAATGCTTTAGTGTCTGCTTTTCACAAAGAAGAGTAATATAAGGTGTTGATATTATCTAACACTAGCAATTTAGACACAAAATGGACATTTTGAGTGTGGAAAAAATTGACTGATAGTGGCTTTAAAGGCTGACTCAGAGTTTTCGAAATATAATTTTTGTGTGGCCTGTAAGGATTTGCAAGAGGCACCTACCAGTCCTCAATTATGTCTGACCGTCAGCCCGTGTTTTCCAAAGTTAAACTTTCAGAGGTTTCTCCTGCCCAAATGCTTAGGCCAACTGCAGTGGAACAACTGTCCAAAGGTTCATATGCGGTGTACTCCAATTGGGGTGAGAGGTCATGTGGGCTGATTAAAGGGGCATTCTTTGAATATCTATTAATTTTTCTACCACAAATCAAATGCTACAATCACCAAAGTTGGTCAGTATAAGCACTGACCCAAGTTCCATATGCGGTTGTTCTCCAATTGGGGGTGAAAGGTCATGTGGGTCGATTAAAGGGCATTCTTTGAAAATTTTATCATTTCTCTGTCACCGTTCACTAGTACTGTGGAGGCATATACTAATCCACCATACTTTGGGTGTAGAATGCAGGTGGTGCCGGTCTATGCAAAAAAAAAATATTTTGGCGTCTGATTAATTTATACTCTCCCCTATCTTGGTCAGAAGAACGATGGGTCCAAAGTGCCAGGGGCAGTTTGCCAAACTTAGTGGATTGTGCTTATTACTTAATTTTGGTTCAAAAACAGGATATTCCAGTAATCTTTGTGGTGTGGTCCAACATTCAGCCAAAAAATGAGGTCATCAAGGTTAAAGGGGCATTTCGTGTCCCACTTCGTCCATTCGTTCCCGGACCACCTCAAAAAAGTTCAGATTTTTAGTCTGAACCGTTGGCCAAAGTACAGTATGTGTGCCAATTCTGCTAACAATCGACTCTGGAAACATTCGTTCATTTTTTATCTCTTTCCACAAACGTACAGAATGGATACACAGTTGCCTCATGGGGCACTGTGATATACAAATATCCGCTCATAACATCAAAAACATCAAAAAACGCAAACCGGTTCAAATCAACCTTTTATCGTGGCATATCTATTGAACTCATGGACAAAAAAATGACATGCTAAGTATCACAAATACACCTTTATAAATCAAATGGTTGTATGGCCATGAAGCCTGGTGGGTGTGGTCAACATTTGTTACCAACATTTTTCAAGGTCATTGCAAAATCTTGAGTCACTTTTCTTGGCTAGGTGTTTTCTTTAAAGATTAAATAGATTATAATACGTTCCTGCAAAAAGCTTGTGGTAAAACAATCAGTGCGATTACATCATAATCTCTCTATATATTTTGAAAGAGCATTTTTTTTATAACTAAAAGAAACCATGTGAAACTTTTGCTCAATATTCTGCTGCTTTTGTTGGATTATATGAATTTGCAAAACCTTGTTTTTATAACACACTGGAGGATTATCATTTATAGTAGAATCCAAAAACATGTGTTTTGAATTTCACCATTAAAAACCATGATTCAGTATAGAGTGTAGTGTAATGGCAAAATTTACTGCAGTCATGTAAGAGGATATTATAACTTGAGGAGTGAAATGACTACACATGACATTATGTACTTGATGAAAGTTTTTATTTTTAAATAAATGTAACAATTTTACATTTTGCAATATTTTATACAAGCAATCAGATAAAATTTATTAAAATAATGGTGCAGTAACACAACTAGAGTGCGAGTAAAATTATTACACCATGTCCATTTGAGAAATTGTTACACTAAATAATATTCGATCTTTAGCATTATCAGCAGATATTTCAAGACCATGGCTATGCTTTGTCTAGCAAGAAGTCATGTCGTAACTTTCACACAAGTCACAGCTGTAATCGCAAGCCTACAAAGTTGGTGTGCGCGAGTGATAAGGCCAAAAAAAAAATAGAGTGTTTTGAAAACTAATGCGGTATGCACATTTTTTATTTTTTTTAAATTCCATTCGCTCACTCAAAATATCAAAGGTATTCCTGTTCAAAACACACGATACGATAAGTGGAATGACCCAAACATCAACAAAGCTCCGGCAGTTAGGTGGGAGGCAAGGATCTATCTATTGTTATCCTTTCAGTATGTGTATATAAAAAAAAAAGCCCTTAAGCCAGTCTGCCTGCATGGAAGGCACTTAAAGCTAAGTAGACTGTTGGACCAAACCTCAACAAAGCTCCATTTTGTGCAGTTAGGTGGTCACCTAGGAGCTGATCAGAGGCATGGATCTATTCTATAAGCCTATAGTGGAAACAAAAAAATATTGAGATTAAAATCATATATGATCTTACTCTCAAATTGAAATGTCCTCAAATTTGAATTCAGAAAGAGTTAAATATGGAAAGTGTAGAAGAAATATTAAAATAAAGACAAACTATTGACATTAACTGGGAGATTACCTTTCACCCTGCCGGTGTTGTTGAAAAATACTGCCGCAATCACGAATCACAAAACAGTCTCTTACACAATAATAAACTGGCGCTTGATGCCATACATAATAGGGCTATCGATGGAAACAGCATAAAAAATAATGCTGGTATCAGTGAAAGTTGTCGGGAATATAAGTCGGGGTTTTAATCTTTTGATATTGCTTTCAATTTTTGAAGTTTCTGGCCAATTTTAAGAAAAATATCATTCAAAAGATGGGGTTATTATAGACCTTTATTGGTCAAATATCTAAGGACATTTCTGGCAAATAATTTAATTTTTTCCAGTCTGTTTTCTGTATTTTTTAAAAGTCGATTGAGATATTCAGAAATCATACTTTAGGGACTCGGTGAAATTGTACTATTTGGCAGGCATGAATCAGTTCAATGCCGAGAGCTGCAGATCGCTTGAATCGGGTGTTTTAGTTTAAAAAAAAAATCAAAGTTCAACATTTAAAAAAAAAAAAAAAGTTCCGCATAACTTTTTTTGAATTTACCACGAAATTTACAAACGCGCACGTCAGCTTTGAGACAAACCATTTTTTCTTTGGCCTAAGATCACTCCTCACTTCTGCCCTTTAAATATCAGGTATACGCAGATGCATAAGAGACATCAGGCTGATGAAATGAACTTCACACTCTTTTGGTCCAAAATAAATACAACATAGCAAAGATCTTTTATTTTTTTCGCCTTTTTTGGGTGCTAATTTGCAGAAAAATGTCTGCAGGTTTTTCTACAGTCGTTCGTGTTATGGTAACAAATCATTTTCTTTTTTGCCTTATGTATCTGCACCTGCATAAACCCAAATTCTTAGCAGTGGTTATGAAGATTCATATCTTCTATTGTCACTGGTGCAGCTAAGTATATGTTAATAACTGCACATTTACTTTTTTATGCTGAGATATTGATGTGTCATAGGACAAACATCAAAATTCAACACAAGTGCACTGATTGTTGGATTTCTCATGCAAAAGTAAATTGTAGTAGCAGTTAATCAAAATTAAATCTTCCAATTCAAAGGTAATACTGTGTAATTAATTGCACCAAATCATGTTTTCTTAGGGCGCGTTCCCACTATGATGTTTGGTACCAGGACGTGGTACTCGATGCAAAATACCACTCTGTACTGCCTCTTGTTTCAAAGTTGACAGCAACTCCCATTTCTGAAAAGATGTCATTGTTGCGGATGAAGAGATTGTACTATTTTCAGTGTACATCTGCAACGGTGAACCTTCTGATATTAACATAAAGGTAACAGCTGTATTTTTTTCTTTGCTGGTTTTCTTCAGTTTGGCCTCTCTTGCTAACACAATTCTTCCTTCACAAGCCTGAATAATTTCTGGGTCCTCAAAGTCTGAATGTACTTCAACAACTGCGGAATTGTTTAAAAACAAATTTACCAGGCAAGAAAATACATCCTTCCTAAGTTATGCTTATGCATTGGAAAGCACTTCACACAGTACGCTGAGTGCACTTGTACTGTGAACGTAGTGTGTATTTAGCCCAAGTGAGAAGCAATGCATTGCCAGTCAACTGCATATACTAAATGACTATCCATGAACCCAATGGTCACACATACATGGTGAATATGTAAACAGGCAACAGACATTTGAATTGTGTTTACTGAACAGCATTTAATGCACTTTAAAGAAGATAAAGGACTTGGCTAGCTAATTTACCTACTTTTTGTCTCATAGGGATTACTTTGTCCACTGCTGTCTGTTGTAAAAAAGGGTTAACATTTGCCTCTAATATACACAAACTTTGATGGATTTAAACCAAACTTGAATCATAACATGGGATAACTCATTTGTTGTAAGATAAGTTCAATTGCAACCAACCTTGGTTTATGGAGATTACACGTAAACAGTCATGACACCTATGATTCACAAACTGTGACGGCAGGCGACACAAGTGGTTTTTACTTTGAAATGTAATCAATTTTGACCCCTAATAAATTTGAGATACAATGGAGCCTTTATTTGTGACTGTTCTTTTAGCTAAAATTGCAAAAGTAAACACAAAGTTATGGAACTGAAAAATATCATTCCTGGAAAGTGGCATAAATACATTGTATTAGTGGTTATTGTCATGATTCTTTTCTTCCTCTAAGCTGTTATTTTATAAAACATGACCCAAAATGTGTCTTGATGCCTGTCTACATATTCAACAAAAATAGTTCAGTTCTTTTAGACTCGCCCTGTACATCCATTTCAGCATGAGTGTGACTTGTGGTATACTAGTATCTTGTGCCTCTATGCAACATTCTTTTACACAGTAGCAACATACAGGCCTACAATTGTGCAGTTTTCTGGCTTCATTTCTATACCACAGTGATACATCTTGGTATTTAACAATAGTTAGTGGTACTTTAACAAGCCAAATGCTGACCAAAATTACAGAGTAAGGGTTGATAAAAAGGACCTAAAGGTGGTTGACCCAATCGACAATCTCATCCCCTCATTTTACACCGTCAAAATTAGGTTTTGGAATCAGAGAAAGTTCATATCCCGTTCTTCGGAGGGGACGTTAAGCCATTGGTCCCGTGTACAGAGTGTCACAACTGTACATGTACATTGCAGTTAGTGTCGAATAAGAGTATGACTCCATGACCTTAAATTTGACTGCAGTAATGAGGAAGTCAATCGGATCACCAACCTTTAACTCACTTTTTGGCCATTTTGTGATTTTGACACCAAAATGCCTCAATTTTTTTAAAGGTGCAACGAGAGATTGAGACATCCATGTAAGTGTCATATGTGTAGTGATTTCATATAGATAGAACACGGTAAGGATTTCTTACCTTGTTTTTGTACAGAAATGTCTTAAAAGTGAAAACAAAAAGTGATTTTTGTACTCATAAGCCTTATATTTCAATAGAACAACATAGGCTGAATTTCGATTTGCTCCTATACAAAATTAGAAATGTCACATTTTTGGACAAAAAACCGTTCTCGGCTTAATCCGTAAGATGGTGATCGATTTTCAAATAAGCTTTACACAGTGCCCAACATCAGAATTTTTAATTTTTTCGGGACACCTGGATTTGAAATCTCGTTGCACCTTAACTTCCTGTTGCCATATTGAAGTACAATAGCACTTTACCACATCTAAGGAGACCCACATCTCACTGGAGACCAACAAAAGGCCCTCAACAGTTTTGAGTCAAGGCCTTATGTTTTTCTTATCTACCCAGATTGTAATGAAAATTCTGACCTGTGTTTGCTGTCAAATTGATAAATGCTTGGATCTTGAATGATCATCAGAAACATTTGGTTATTCACTTTTTTGAGGCCTATTATACTTTCAACCAAACAGGCTACCTGCACTCTTTGGTTTTCATTCATGTGGGGGGTGGGGTGTTAGGACATGACCTGCTCGATTTGGGCAGTAACTTGGGAAACTGCTACTTTCATTTACTATGGCAGTGTTGGTCCCAGTGGCATTACAAAATCATCTCATGACTGACAGTCATTTACATTGAAATATTTGTGACTAGATAGCCTTTGGTCATGTCTTTGTCTTTAATGTGTAAAAGTGCCCTCTTATCGTTGAGTCTGTAAAAAAGACTAGCACTTGGGTCATGCCGGTTGATGCCGATTTGAATTTGCTGATGCTGATAAGATAGCATGTCCTACCCACTGCATGTAAAAAATTGGTGCTGTGAGCTTGTTTCATTGTGTGCCACAAATAATCTTCAATGAGAATAAAAGGTAATGCACAGCCCTTTGAAAATGAACACAAAAAAATAACAACTGTTGGTATTTCTAACTTATTCCTCAATAAGAATTACTGGTTTGGCCAGTTAATTTGTAACATGTAAACTAATCTTTGGTTTAATTTGCAAATCTAACATCAGACATGGGGTCAATCACTTCCTTTCTCACTTCAATAGTCCAAAATGTTTGAAGTTCATTCCACTTCAGATACACTCTGTCATGGGTCAGTTCCAAAATAACGGTCGCCAAAGTTACCTGCAAAATGAAGAAGCGGGGAAAGCATATTTAAGTTATGTGGTTGGTTTATACAGCATTTTATGTCAGACCACAATCATCCAGGCAGTAACACATAATATTTGTGAGAATAAGATCCGGAAAAACACATCGGCTGTTGAACTTGGGTCAGTTTTGAGACTGATTGTCTACTTTTAAAATCAATCTTGTTTGAATATGCTCCACCTGAACTCTACATTCAAACCAATCATGGTCCATGCTGTACTGATTAACAAACATGTTGTATGCGCTATTGGTCGGCTAATTGTATACCTAACTATAGATACTCCATGTAGACAACCTCAATTACACACATACATACATACATACATAATTAATACTTATAAAGCGCTGCTACATCTAGATCGAAGCGCTAAAAATGCTACTTATATGCGTTTATGAATAGGTGAGTCTTAAAGGGCACGCTTAAAAGTAAGAAGTGAATCAGACTCCCTCATGCTAGCTGGTAACTTATTCCAAGTGCAAGGAGCAATATAGGAGAAGGTCCTGCATTCTACAGACTTCAGGGTTTTGACTGTACTGTGCTCAGTCAGAAGGGTAGTATCTGATGCAGAATGCAGACTTGCTCTGGCAGACTGATAGAGGCTGATACAATCAGAGAGGTAATCCAGTACACTCTGACTGAGACATTTGAAGATAATGACCAGAACCTTAAAGGTTATGCGCATGTCAATTGGAAGCCAGTGCAACTGTTGTAAGTACGGGCTAGCATGATCGTGTTTTAGAGCCTTGCATATCAGCTTCGCAGCCCAGTTTTGGATATCGCTCTTATTACATCCAAGTAGCAACCCATTGCCATAGTCTAATTTTGATAGCACAAGGGCACGCATGACCAGATGACAGGTGTCATATTCCAAAAAGCGGCGTATACGACAAATGTTGCGAAGCTGATATGTAAGATTACAACAAAGAGATTTAACCTGAGCTGACATGGACATTTCAGAATCAAATATAACTCCCAGATTGCGAACAGTGTCTGAAGCAGAGATGGACTTGTTCCCAACACGCAGAGTAACAGGCAACATATATTGTTTTAGATGGGGTGCAACAAGAGAAGATATCAGTAGCTTTCCACAATGCATTGCTTCCAATGGAGGTTTTTGTACAGCTACTGATGTGAATCGTTAGAGATGAAACCTGGCTAAATTGACAGTACTGATCACAAACTTGCATTTTAAGAAAGTTTCATCTCTAACGATTCACATGACTGCCTGTACAGCAACTGTCATTGGAACCAATGCATTGTGGGAAGCTACTGATATCTTCTCTTGGGTGCAACAGCGACAAAAAACTCAGTCTTCTCATCATTGAGCTTTAACATATTCTTCCTCAACCACAGACAGATGCCAGCACCTGATTGAAAAAAAACCCTGAAAATTGGCCGTGGGAGCTCCTGGATTAGTACTTAACCCCATGGGCACTGGTCAATTTGATGGTCATTCATAGGGTGACATGATGTAATTAGCCAATCAGACACATGACAATGGGGAATATAGATATACAAGGTCTATTTTGATTGGATACTCAGAAGAGTATATCATGTTATATCACGTAATGATCTAATTAAAAAAAAACAGTAAGAAAGGTGGTAGACCGCAGGGGGATAAATTGCAGTATGTATTATTATATCTCATGAATATTCATGAACATAATCATGCTATTTCTTAATATAAGTGCAATTTTCCTAAGGAAATAGTTTGGGCTATTTCCCTACAGCCTCATCCCAGAGTCACAGTGAGATGTAATAAAACAAATACTACATTCTTTATATCGGGAAAATAGAGCACATTAATTCCCTTTGTGCTGGCTATGGGCCCTATTACCCCTCACCCTTTGGGTTCAGGGTGATAGGTTTGTAGCCAGGACCTCGGGAAAATAGTGCACCCTATTTCCCTCTAACCATGTAGTATTTGTATACTTCGTCACTCTGCATACTTCAGGGTACCTGATTAGTAACAATGTGAGGAACCGGTGTGTATGCACTGAATACTCACCAATGCCTGGTATAATGTGGAAGTTATCATTAACCTCTTTGTCCACAGCAGTAGTGACTATCTTAACCTTAGGAAAAGCATAAGCTATAGTGTGCACCCCTGACTCAGCCATCAGTAGTGATAACAGCATGATGTTTTCTTGAGGCACATCATATCCTGAGAATCACAACAAGAATTCAGCGGCACTGGCACATTTTTCACAAAATTTTAAATTTCTGCAAATTTTGGTCTCTCACATGATAGTCCACCATTGGGAAGAATGAGATACATGACACATAAAAATACCATACTCAAAACCTTTTAAGAGGTAAAGCATCCCGGGTAATTTGTAGTCTAACTTTTTAATTTTTCATAACTTGTGTCATGAAGGGCATCCAGTCAATTATCTTTTGCTCAATAAATCCTCACACAGCAGATTTGCTGAGTGGCGAGGTTTATCTGGCCACCCCCGTGTACTACACAACCGATTGAAAACTTGGACTGACTGACTGACTGCCCTGACGACTGACTGACTGACTGACTAACAACTAACTAACTAACTAACTAATAACTAACTAACTAACTAACTTTTAATCAACATGTGTATATTACATGATATCATAGACTCATACCATTGATATTTAACACAAAGTCACAGACCGGTCAAACAGGGCGCATTCCGTGGTAAACATGCCTACCTGTTTGTGTTCGTTGTCTTGAGTAAAGTGACAGGAGAGATTTTTTTAGGATATGAATTTCTCTCAAATTTCACTGGATCGGGTTTTAGACAACCTACCGAGAATTTTGGAAGGTTTATTGGACAAACAGGTTGCAAAAGAAAACCGCAAACCTTGTTTTGAACTGGCCTGCTATCGTCATCGTTCCCATAGAACACCACGCTTTGATTTTCTGTTGTGCACGACAAAACTACTAAATCATCATCTATTACATAAAGACGGCGTATTCGGCTTATTCACTTCAGGTTCGGATCTAATACATGGGTAGCATTCCAAATATGGAAAAAAACCAACCTAGGTGTCGAGCAAATTGGGGGGCTCTTCTTTATGGAATACTCCTCATGTCTCTTTAAATGCCATTTCCATCGTCTTCTGAATCTAATGTCGCCGGCGACATTGATTATAAAATTGTTCTGTTTACCCCATAAGGATGCCTGACTTGTTCTTCGTCATTTTCAGATGAGGGTTAATGTTTATAAAAGCTTTACAACCATGGCAAAAATATTAATTTGAAAAATCTCAATCGTGAGGCGACTATTTTTCAAAAGTGCCCACTGTCTCATTAATCAATGCTCTTTGAACTAAGCTGACCACAAATCACAAACACCTATTCATTACATATTTTTATAAACACTGATATACTTCCTAGCAAAACTCTAATCGCCATCATGGCTGCTGCTCCTGTTGCTACCGTAGCATCCATCAGGATACCATAATCTTTTTTTATATCTGATGGCAGGCGGAAATATGTAGCTGAAAAGAAAAGTGATTGATTACATAAATTACAGATATTATTTATAGTTTCCAGAAAGGTTAGTCATCCAAATTTCATGAATGTCAAATGATTAAAATTCAAAAATTTGCAACATTAATTTTCCTGACATCACCAACCATGCAAATCTAACCCGATAGCAACTTCCCACAGCAACTGGCAACGTCCTGCTGAGCTATTGTTTGTGACTGTCATTGTTCAATGAAGGTCTCTTCAACCAGATCTAAGCAGCTTGTAGAATTTTCTATATGTTGGGTTTAATTATAAGGTTTTGAAACACCAAATGTGACCGGGTAGAAGTTTTTTCTGTTTAACGTTTTCAGGTGGTATAAAAACCACTTAAGACCCCCAAAAATTCCTACATGGTTTCAATTTTTCCTTGGAAATCGACTAAATATCTGTGTTTTCAAATGGCAGCAGTGTGTGACCAGATGTTGGTATAATCCATGAACAGCGGATGTTGCTGGTTGCTGTGAACCCCCCAAGCACTCTTAGGTGGGCTTGGGAAAGAAATCAGAAAATCGGGTCCAATGAGGCGTCAAACATCAGATTAAATTGGTTTTTTTCCGGTTCCAAATCCCAACAGTGGCTGTTTGGCAACCAATCTAGCCCAAATGGTGCATAGAGGCAGTGTCCCTATCTTTTGTTTTCCATAACTCCTAGGATCACTGTCTGCTAGAATGATGTGAAGCTACAATATAGGGTTAGTCACTAACTCCACATGTTCAACTTCCCTACTCAATTCTTAAAGGCCCTTCAGTGAGTTGCTAAATCAAAAATAGAAAACATCATTAAAAATCAGGTGTTTGCATGTCTGTAACCATTACAGCTACCCGTGACAAATGCTGCAATTGACAACACCAAAAGCAACCAATAAGGACCAAATCGGATATATTAGTCATTACTGTCCGTACGGGGAACTTACGCTACAACACGTAACTTAATTAACATTCTCAGACCTATCCTTCACTTTAGCCCATGCCTGCAAGTTTCAAATATTTTGACCCTTTCGGATGAATCAATGATAGTGTCTTTAAATGCCAAGCACCTAACGAGAAGCATGTGGTACTTTTTTAAATTTTTGGTATGACTGGTGGAGGTGAACCCATGACCCTGACTGTGAGAAGACACTCAACCAAATTAGACAGGGGGTAGTTTGAAATTGACACACATAAGATCCAACAGCGATCTTTTGTCAGTAAAACATGGGGGGGGGGATTATATACTGCTGTGCTCGCTTCTGCTGCGCCTTGTGAGGGGTGGCACTTCGGGTGATCAACTGTGTGATGGGTCCATCCTGTGGTTGGCCTTGATTGGCACATAATATGCATTACTATTGATCAACTGATACTCCTGCCTTTTTTAATGCTTTTATTTTTCCTTCAGGCAAGTATAAGTCCATGCGATGTTTAACATTTATACATCTTACTTGATAATAAGGGCATTTTAGAATAGACTATATGGCTCAAGGTCCTCTACCTCTGGCAGTGTGTCATAGCATTTTTTAAGCCCGCATCAAGAAATGGCCGTCTTTGTTCGCGCGCGTAAAAAGCGCCGTCGCTTCAAGTCAGCACGAGCGATTTGCTCTTGTGCCAACAAATCTCACGCACTGACATCACTGTACGGAGGTAGAGACACGGACTATAGGATCAGCTTTAAACCACTTGGCATCGTCCATGTCAAAGCCCTAAAAACTTGGCCAGACGAGCTTTCTTCAAACTTCATACATTAAAGGTTGTCGAAGTAACTAACCTCTGGTTCCCCTGTTACCAGATTGGTTTGTATGAGGATTTTTCCCATCCTGATGTCCTTGCACACTTCTATAAATCGGGTCCCTCACGCCCAAAAAAACCAGGCTCTAAGTACTGAAACTCCACACAGCTAAATGCCAACACAAACACAACATTAATCTTTGAATTTGGAATGGATACTGGAATCTTGGCTAATAATTCTGGGCAATGTCCCAACACATGCCATGTGCACACATGCACAACACATTGCCATAGTTTTCATTCAAAACCAGTGACCCCCAAACGACCCACTTTGCTCACAATTTTTTCTTCCCTTCTTACCCTCTTCTAACTATGAGGTAACATCTCTAACTATATTTTCCCACTCACCTCAGGCTCCAATACTCGATTAGTTATCCGTTTAGCACAAAACACCCACAGGTATTCAAATTACAATGTCGGTATCCTTGAATTTCAAGAAAACAATTGACTATTGTTTCAGATTTTGTTTTGCGTGTATTTGTAAAAAAGGAAAAACTTTCACTGGCTGTTCTTTTCAAGGCTGCCAATTCCACTTAAAACCTTTTAAACATATGTTTCTCCTATTACTTAAAGTCACTATCAGTGATTTGCTCTATCGGAAAATAAAAATATGCATCGTCCTCGGACCGCTTGTGTCAACTGCCGTCGTGGTTTGTGAAGCATAGGCCTAACATGACATGACTTTGACCTTGATAGTGACCTTGACCTCAAACAAATGATGGTTTGTAATGTAAAACTCCATAAACCAAGTTTGGTTCCTTTGCACTTCAACTTTCAATGAGGTCAATTTTACATTTCAGCCTATTTTTAGGAACAACTTGACCCTCAATGACCTTGATCTTGTCATGTGACCTTGACCTCATCACAATGGGAGGTGTCCATGTTGCACCTTTGACCCAAGTTTTGGTTAAATCCATCAAAGTAGAGGGATATTACAGCAAATGTTAACCCTTTTTTCACAACACCACCACAACAGACTAGACATCAACAACAGTGGACAAAGTTACCCTACGTGTCTTCCTCCTTAGGGCAGCGACACAGAAACATCAAAATCTGATTTTTGCACGTTTGTAAACAAGTATAGGTTCCTAACATACCCTACATTTGGGAAAGACCAACAACAACCCTAATAAACATAATTGGATATTATCAATACTGTCCGTAGTGTACACTTATTAAACTACACGTAATTGAATAAAGAATTGATATCTTCAAAACATGCTTGGTTCTAGCTTTTCTGTCAATTTCTCAGTTGGAAAAAATATCTATATAATTTACTGACTTATCCTCACATTTAAGCTATTCCTGTAAATTTTTTTTTGTCAACAATCTTGACTCTTTCAGGCAAGATCACTGATAGTGTCTTTAATAACTATCTCTGTTATAAAAATAACGAAGCTGAAACTAATCTAATACTATATGGGGACAAACCCCTTTGACAAACATTACTTCCTGTTTGTAAACAAGGGGCGGACATCCGCAAAGCATATCGTTTGGTGGCCAATCAGTGGCACGTGCGCTTTTCTGGCAGTAAATACGCAGAGAACAGAGTACAACGTCGTCAAAGGTCCCCGATAAATGGTACTTTTTGCCAAGCATACTCTTAAGTCTCATTGCACACATTGTCAGTCATCATATTGTAGTGGCAAAGCCTAAAATCTGGTGCTGTTTGTAATGGGGTTATTGGTAGAAAATGCAAGATATGTTTGGTTACTAAAAGGAAACCCTAACCTTAAGGGGTACATTTTAGTGAAAATTCCCATTTAATGTGCTTTCTCAAATCTGAGACAAAACCATCATTGTAATGAAATTGTTCCCTGAGTCCCTGGCATGGCAGTATAAAGAACACTCGTGCACTACAAATTCTACTTCAACTTGCTACCATTAATGAATGTGACAGGTTACAGTGCACCCTTTTATGAGGGGAATACAGAAATGTTAACTTTCTTATTTCAGTATTACCCATTACAGGCCATATACTTGTGCACAGAAATCCACTCAAGTTATAACCAGTGGGCAGTAACCCAATTCTCAATGCTTATATATCAATGTTATGTTACGGTTCACCTCTGCTTCACTGATTGTTAGACTTAATGAGCTATTTATGGGTATATTACAAGATGAGTATGTGTGTTTGAATCTGGAATTATTGTTCAAAGGATTTCCCTCAAAGACTGCTACAAGCTCACACAATCAACTTCTCACAACATCATTGGATCATGAAAATTGCCTCCACGCTTAATATAATTTTATCTTGTTGATCAACTTGTATAGCACTATACCAACAGTACAGAAGGTCAACAGCTTGCCCCTTTGCCAAAATCCCAAATTACATTTCTTCTCATGCTCAGAATTCCTAGACTTTACTACAATTGTGTTACAACATCTATCACATTACATATTAGCAAAAATGCCAGTTGGTTTTTAGTTCTTGACATGTTGTCTTTAAGTGTTGCTTGATGGTGCTATATCTCACAGGCAAAACCACACTTTTCAAAACATTTCCCATCCCATGACATTGGTTCCATTATACCGTCTTGCTAGTTCCGATATTCCATATTTTTCCATTAAACTTCATATGGGCTATCGGAATCCTCGTGTCACAGAGCATTGCTCTTTCTGGGTTTCCCGATTTACATGCATGACCCCTTGGCGTTAGAATAGATTCCCATGCATTACATGCATTATGCATGGTGTGTGTCGTAGTTGTTTTTTCACACTTTGTGTTCGCTGGCCATCTACAGGGAAAAGATTAATAAATATTCAATTATGGATCTCTATTGGAAATAATTTAGCCCTGGCCACGATAACTGGGTTGGATTTTGACTCCTTGCTGTGATAGCAATCAATTCACTTAGTGCATATGCAACGGACATATACACAGCCACAGACGTCGCTGTTCACGTAACACTGTAACTCAATTGGGGCGCTTTATCCATAGTCGCTTGTGACTGACGGAGGCCATGATCTGATCTTGATCCGATGTCGTAAGTAGCACTATCTTGATTTTTGGTGATTTGAGGATTCATTCACAGTTCTATTGCTTGTGTCTCGCAATGGAGTAGCAGTGCCCGGTGGGCAACCTAGACTCCTTTATAAATATTGTTAGTGATCCTGTAAAATTGTTAGTGCACTAATACCAAGAACTTCCTTTTCCTTCTTCACAGGTTGCTTCCTTTTTCTATGTAAGGGGTCATGTATGTAGTTTAAATAGACTAAGAAGTCTCACCCTCACATCAGAGCAGAGAATGGCCTCCACTTCAAAGCAAGGGATACTTGGTATTTGCAACTATAATAATACTCCTATACACAGCCAGATTCATACATGAGGTGTAACCCATGGTACTCTTAGCTCTACTCCAAGGGTACCCCTCCCTTGAGCCTTATCGATGCAAGATCTACAGCTAAACACAATGGTGGATCCAGGATTTGAAAAATGTCAAAATTACCGGGGGGGCTGAAAGGCTGTAACTGGTCCAAAATAGCTGAAAATGGGCTGATTTTGCCAGAATTTGCAGAATACCGGGAGGCGCGCGCCGCCCTTCCCTGGATCCGCGCCTGAAACATTTAACTAAACAGATCAATGGGTGCACACTGTGGCTATGTTTTAACAGTACCTTTCGTGTGTGTGCCTTTCATGTGAATGACACACTAATACCTCCAGTAACCCACAGTTTCTTCATAGTACCTTCATAATGTCATGAGACTGACAAGGAGAAGGGATCCTGGAGAAATGAATTACACCATGATGGGGGAGCAACTTGAAGAAGTCTCAAATCACCAATATTTAGGAGTGTACATTGAAAATAATCTCAAATGGGACAAGCAAGTTAAGCATGCTACAGAGAAAGCAACAAAGGTCCTCAACTTCATCAGAAGGAACTTCTACGACTGCTCTAGGACAGTGAAGGGGAAGCTTTATCAAACCTTAGTTAGACCCCATCTCGAGTACGCTTTTATCACTTGGAACCCAGTGACAAGAGAAAAAAACTGGAATCTCATTGAAATGGTGCAAAGAAGAGCTGCCCACTTCGTATTAAGGGACTATGACAGATTTTCAAGTGTTGATGACATGTTACAAAAATTAAATTGGATCACATTGGAGAAACGCAGGGAAATCCAATGTCTTAGTGCTTTCCATAAAATACGTAATGGGGAACTGGGACTCGACTTTGACAATTACGCCACTAGGAAGTTTGAAAGACCACCCCCACGGACGTACAACAAGCAGTATCCAAGCAACTCAAACCTTTATCTCAACAAGCCAGTTTGCAGGCTCATTTTTCCCATCAACAATCTTATCTTGAACTCCCGCCCCAACCAATGTGGAGTATAATGACCTGACCCATTTAAGCTGCGGTGACAGACTTCATTGGTTTGAAACTCCCAGCAATCGCCTAAAACAAAAGTATTAGGCAGGCCGCTCTCATCAGCCCTGTGGTTTACCCTTCCTGAGGAGGTCTACGGGGAGATAATCTACAAGGTACAAGGTACAGTCGGGACTCAGTACCAGCCTATAGAGTGGACAGAACTCTTAGGCACCGATCATTTTCTTGTGTTCACTCTTCATAATAATTTGAAGTTAATAGTAGTAATATTTTGAAATTTAGTTACATCCAAATCCCCTATATATGCCTTTCATGCAACAACTAGAAAACCCACTATAGTAGTTACATATGTCCCTCTCAGAAGTGAGAAGGGATAGATACCTACACTCCGCGACTTAAATGAGACATTTGTGAAAAAGTAACGTCACAGAGGGTAGCTACGATGAGTGCAGTTTATGGTTAAAAGTAGTGCACACCAGTATTAAAATTAGCCATTTGAAAGAAGCAACTGCTTCACACAACAGTCAACCGTAGATATAAAACATGTGACAAAATTTTAATACATACACAGGTACTCCCTCCCATGAGTGCACTGTAATTATAGTAGCGGTACCAAAAGAACGGCCCCGCTTCTCAAAATGGGGTGCATCGTGCGTTAACACGGATGTGCGGTCCTATTGGGGGGACGATTTTGAATAAGGTCATAGCCATAACAACAAGGCTTCTTAAACACTGATTGGCTAATTGTGTGTGCGACTTGAGCAAGTTGGATAAAGAGTAAATAGGGTCCGCCCTATTGCTCATTAGGTATCGCACAGCGTATACACAGTCAAAGCCAGAGGGCCGTTCTGTGACAGCTACTCTAGTATACCAAAAACTGTTGTTACATTATTACAGGGGCTTACATTAATACTATTGTGTCTTACCACTGTGTATTTTAGTGTTGGTAATTTTTTGGTAGAATAGAATCTGCAGATTTTGTCTTGCCTGAAATGTAAAGAAGAGAACATGTCAGAATTGGACTCACCTTAAAATCCCGCGGCCTGAAGCAATTTCAAAATTGACCCTGTGAGGAAATAAGGTCAAAGGTAATTTTCAATCAAACTGATAGGACCTCTGTGGGGGTCATATACAAAACAAAGTCGCATGATCTAGCCTTGGTGGTTTTGAGATATATGCACATGCAATGCAATTGTTAAAATTAGAACCCGGTGACCGGGAATGAGGTCATAGGTTATTTATCCAAACAAGTTTCATGATAATTGCTTCAGTGGTTATGAGAAAAGGACAAGAATTTGGAGACACACACTCAGAAATCCCAAAGACATGATTACAACAATTTATACCCGGGATTTGTGATGGCTCCGAGAGGTAAAAAATTTTATAGCAAAGAGATATCATTAGGAGGTAAATGTAAGATACAGCTTCTTTGTATATCAAGATCTTATAGCAACTGAAATAGGAAGCCACTATGCAGGCATCAGTTTAAATCTTGAAGAAGTCTCTTAAGGCTTTGTTGATTCAACAGTGTTGATTGCACATTGAAGTCTTGACAGCATAATTGTTTTTTAAGTGAAGTCATAATGCACAACGTATCCTTGAGGGTGAAGCATCACAAAATTAACTCTACTTAAGTTGATCTAGTATTTTCGGTTAAACTACACACATCAAGGATTAAAAAAACCATTGCTGCATTGGACTTCATTGAAAACAATATAGCTCTCAAGACTGACACATCCAATCGACACTGCCTTAACGGTTGTTCAAGATTAAAACTGAGCCTGCATTAATGCTGTTAAAAAAAGAGATGCACAAATAGTAAACAAGTCCTTTTTAAATCAGCACACTGCAAGTGTACATTCCACACACCAAATGCAAACATAGGGACTGCAATCCCAGATATTCGTCTGGTTATAGTCCATTAGTGATGTATCCAATGTGCACGCAGACATGCATGCCCCTACACACAGTGGCAGTGTATTTGGCGATAAAATTTTGCTAATAAAAATCAGATGACCTAAAATCATGTCCACTGCAAATTTCTTAAACAACTAAAGACATACATACAGTCACTGCCACAATTTCTAAGGTAAGATTGGGGTACGTACAGCATGATGTGCACCAACCCGGAAACACAAATAAGTTATTGACAAGCGTCACACAATTTGTAATTGGTCGGGAGGCATGCGCCTATACCGCCATTTAATTTGCATAATACATTGCGTGCGTTCAGCTTGCCTAAGAAATTCTGACAGGGACTATAGTATCTACCAAAGTGCAAACCCACTGTGCAAACCAAACCTAAATATCTTGAGGTAACACAGTTGAACAGAGAGGAGATCACATAGTTTATTTTCAGCAGTATTATAAATTGTGGATGACCTAGTACTTATTGGCCTTATGCATGGAGGGCTACCAAGTTGTACATATTGTCAATATTGTTACATATTTCAAAATTCCCTTCAACTGCAGGCTGATAACATATCTTAAGATATCTGTTTGCCTGAACATAGTTGTATTCTTAGAAATAGTGTTTCAGTTTACTGCTATTGAGTTAGGAATATAAAAAACATGTTTTTACTATTTATTGTACGTATGGAACGGAATTTCTATTTGAGGGTTTAGGCTATCAAAGAGGCTATATATAGGTGTTCAAGATAAATACTGGGGAAAAAAGACATGAGCCAGCTGATTGCTAGCCAAGATCTGGTTACACCATATGCAACTTCTTGATCAAAAGAATTCACTATCTCTTGCTGGACTATCAATTCTTATTTAGTTGAAATTCTAAAACACATTGAATTAAAAATTCTTAAGACCACATACTCGCATAAGTAGACATTTTATACCAATGAAAAGCGAGGGTTTAGTAAATAATCTTCATTCACACTGAAAAAAATGGTTGTTGCTCTTTCTTTGTTTTGACAACTTTCTTTGTTTTCTTTTCACAAAAATGTGATGTGTGGAATCACTATCCATCATTTATTTAGAAGAATCCAAGATTATTCAAAATTTATTTTAAACAGAAGAATCCAAGATAAATGTTTATCATGTATGAACACCGATGATACCAGTTATAACATTTATTGGCAGAAGATCAGAACCCACCTTATTCAGTGTGAACAGGTTGCCTAAGTAGATATGTTAGTGTTTATCTGTGTGAAGATACATTACAAAGTAGATATGTCATCAGTGAAGTTGATTACACAGATGAATGTGTTTAGGTTGCCCTGTTGCTCCCATGTTTGTGGATGTGTGACACTCAATGCAAGATGTGTGATAAAGGATTATGATATAGCAAATCCCACACCTCAACAAAATCTTGCACTTTTAATCATAAAACTCTCTTCAGTTGCCTGATTGTATGTAAATAGTAATCATGGGTGGTAAAACCATGAAGTTATTATAGAAAAATGGAGAAGAAACTCACTGGTAACCTATTGTAGGTGTGTTTCAAAGGTTAATGGGACCCATTGTTCAGAAACTGTTTCGAGCCATTCTGGCAGCACTATTTTTCACATTTGTGGTTTGTAAGCATTTTTCATACTTGCTTGACCACTGTAAAAATACACTTGCAACAGATATGCAACCCGTTTCTCGGCCCACATCCTCGTATCCCCTTTTCAACTAAGAACCCCCTCCCCCCGGCCCTATCGACTCCAACCCACTTGAGACAATAAAGCCGAAATTTAGTTGAGAGTCGCCCCACATGACAGCAGATAAAAGGTGCGAATGGGATTAGCCTTTGACTACTGAAAGAATCACTTCAGAATATTAAAGTCTGACTCAGAGATTTTGAAATATAATTGTTTGTGTTTAGTAATTATAAATAGTTATCTAAATCTAAAGCTAGTCACCTAAAATGCTTAATTCCAAAGTTAGAGATGGATCGGATAGTTCGTTTTCATGCAGTAAGCATTTATGTACAGTATAACAGTGCCATAGGATACCGTGTATAACAAATATTCCGGATCCGGAAATTTATGACAAAGTTGTAATTTTCTAAATGAAGGACTTCGATTTGAGCTTAGTTTTTTCACACAGTGACTAGTACATGGACAAGCATTATGTATATGCAAAAAACTTGATTTGTTTGAAAAATGAGTGCGCCCTCATCGGGAATTCTCTGAGTCAGCCTTACTAAAATAACTACATGGTACAACTTAGGATTGCACTTTGACAAACCCTTGCCCTTTCCACTTTGTTAATTTCTCACTTCAGTGTGGTTTGGTATGTCAATGAAAAAGTTCCCGTAGGATTTTGGTGCTAAAGTTGATTTTCTTGCTGTTTTCATTCAATAGGGACCAGACAGTCAGAAAATGATGGGGTGCAAATTTTCGGACTGCTGCCCCCTTTCTCAAGGGGAAAAATATTACTAAAGGGAAAAGTTTAAAATCGACTCAAATTGGGTTTTAATGTAAATTATCATGTTCGTCTCCTTATAACGATTAGAAAAAAGTATATATTTGCCTAGGTTCCGACCTTTAGTTTAAGTGCTATAGCCCCATAATGGTTCAAGGTCATCCTGGGGTAAAATTTACCCAATGCGCAGATTTTGTTGAAACTGGTGATAAGTTGTTTGTATTGTCTCACAGGATCCAAAAATGTATTATTTTACAGTGTGTGACATTTGGTTGGCTAATTACATAGCAAAATGTTGCAAGGGTCTACATGGTCTATGGGGGTCACCAGAACTTTCCCTGGATGTCGCAATGGTGATATCACCAAATCAGTTAAAATACATTTCCTGTTTCTGTATGACACAAGGAATCATTTGACACCACTCCCAACAACATCGGAGGGTGACCTTGAACCATT
Source organism: Ophioderma brevispina (assembly GCA_023653785.1). NCBI lineage: Eukaryota > Metazoa > Echinodermata > Ophiuroidea > Amphilepidida > Ophiodermatidae > Ophioderma > Ophioderma brevispina. Next base: position 52,901 of record JAMKCH010002731.1, read on the forward strand.
ACGGGGCTATACCACTTTAACTAAAGGTTGGAACCTAGGCAAATGTATACTTTTTCTAATCCTTATGAGGAGACGAACATGTTAGTGTACATTAAAACACAATTTGACTCTATTTAAAATTTTTCCCTGTACTAACATTTCCCCCCTTGAAGAAGGGGGCATGAGTCTGAAAATTTGCACCCCATCATTTTCTGACAGTTTAGGCCCTATTGAAACCCAAACAGCAACAAAATCAATTTAGCATGAAAATCCTACGGAAATACACACCAAACCACACTACTTGTTCATACTTAGAGGTAGGGATTTAGATTTAGGGTTAGAATGGTTAGAATGAGGCTTGGAGTTATGGTTAGGAATAAGGTATGGGGTTAGGGTTACAATTAAGGTTGGGGTTAGGGTTACAATTAAGCAAGACTCGAAAAACTGTTTATGAGGCTGGTGCATTTCCTGGGAAGGATCTCCCCAAATTCCTCACTTTTCCAAGCTATGCAGTTAAGATCAGAGTTAGGGATAGTTTAGATCAAAGTTAGGTTTCACTTTAAAGAGTTAGGGCTTGGCTGTAGTTATGCTTTTAATAAGGATTCTTATTCAGTGGGCAGGGTATAGTGTACAAACAGTAATGCCATTGGTTGTAAACTATCAACTAGTGCATTTCCCCCATGTGTGACCTTTGACCTCAGATATGTTCCGTACTTTTTGACAGTGGGGAGTATTTGTTCTTTTCAATAAATGTAATTGAAAAAATAAATGTTTTCATTGAATAAAACAAAACTAAATAAGAATGACAGGTAATGAACAAGGAAGTACCATATTACTATGGTATCTCCTTGTTTGACTATTAAATATCACGTCATATTGGATGGGCAGTCCAATATCTTTACTGTGGAAGCCATCAGGGCAAGATGACAGATCCTACCCTAGGATTTCTCATCAGTAAGGATGCTGGTATGGATTCTGGGTTGACAAAAAAGGTGCCCAACTGAATCTTGGTCAAATCCTGAAAGAGATGGTTGGGAGATTTGGAATAACAGCAAGACATTACCAGGAAATCTCCACCCAGGAGAGCTACCCAGGAAGTACCAATCTTAGACCTAATCCTATGCTCCACTTCAACATGAAAAGCCATCTTTAGTAGTGACCAGACCGACATGTACAATGTACCGACAAAAAAAATATTCCGGCTTGCTGAAATTGTTGCTGTGGTTTTATTTCCGATTTTGCGATCACATGGAACGGCGAGCGGCGACGAAATAAAACCACATTGAAATTGTGAAAATTAAGCATTTTACTATGTATTATATAGAGATATACCCGAACCGCGAATTCACAACACTGAAATGTACAATCTGCTTAAAAACATGAAAATATGTCCGCGAAAAATATTGGCTTATACGGTATGTCCATGTATGATTCAGAATGTGTTTGAATAGGACAAAATGGGTTGAAAGAGGTCACACATGCAAAATAGAAGAGAAGATAACAGTATAATCTGTAATGCCACTTTGTCTTGGTGTAGTTAAAACAGTTACTTTGCAATGTGAAAACACACCCGCTTGGGTCATAATGTGTTTTCTTGTAATACCACCCCCAAACTTGACGATTGGAAGTAAATTGAAAATGCAACAAGTTGCACCACAAACAGCAGCCATTTTAACAAGCATAGCTGACAGACTGATAGAAGCAAATCAAATATATGGAGTTAACCTTATCCTGGTAGAATAAATCATCTAACTTAGAGGTAGAAGGATTGCCTGAGAGAGTCAGGCATTCGGTGGAAGATGGGGGTCGGCACATTTTGTTCATACTTTTAGGTTGGAACATGTGTCATAGAACATAAACAATGATGGTAATAAAAAATATTGAGTACCCCCCTATGGAGAATTATGACCCCCCTAAAAAATGACCCGATGAGTATCTCCCAACACATGGAAAAAAAGGGAAATATTTCAATTTCAGACTCGTACCAATTGTAAACAAGAATATCCTATAATTTGTTTTTATTTCATGTTGACAAATCATCTTTTGTCTTTACATGAGAAACAAAAGATTCTTTAGAAAAGGCATTGGATTGTTCCATTTTTCAGATGGGGGGTCATGGTATTTTGTGGTTGTTAAAAGAGTTAGAAAATGCTAAAAATGGCCAAAGTTTGCAAGTTCATGAGCAAAGTTGCAGTGCTTATTGTATTCATTTCTGTGATAGTATAGTATATATAAGCTAAATAAAGTTTTAACAAATCACAAATCCATGGAACTTTTTGGTGTTTGTAAAAACTGACCATATACTTTGCTAGTTTTGAAAAAATACGGATTTGGTCATTTTCTGATATCGAATATTCTGTCAATTTTTATTCAGAAACTGAAGGAATCCTGTGTTCAAATTATATTTATTACAGTGGCTTATTATTTTTCTGAATATTTTGTAACAAAATTTACTTTAAAAAAGTTGATAGTGGGACTGATTCCATTGTATTCTTTGGTTATAATTTGCACGATTCTTTTAAAATGTGAGTATTGTGCTGTACATCCTGAAATATAAAACTTTCTACTTTTAACAACTGATTTGAAATTAAAAAAATTGTTCTCGTTGAATGATGTGATTAGGAAAAATCAATAGGGGGGACTATTCCATTTATCAGATAGGGGTGTTTTGCATTAACCCTCGTCGTACCAAAGCATTTTTATATAACACCAGTACCAAGGGGACGGTTTAACACCCCCCCTCTGGAATTTGTTATAAAGCACCTAATTTGATTATGATTTTGGATAATGGATAGCTACGGTCCTTCTCTTCCTCTACATAAACAGTACAAACATTACCAGTATGGCACAGAATGACGCCATCATATAAAAGTCTGGGGCGGCCATATTGCCAATTCAAACCACACACAGTGTATGACAAACGAAAATCCAATGTTTGGACAAAAATGAAGGGAATATTTTCATGCATGCATTTTCGGACCCCTAATATTAAACATGTTTTTATAAAATATAGATCTTAGAGTCATAGGATGCAGCAGAATGTTTTCAAAAGAATATACACATACATTATTCCTTCAGGTGGCCACCACCCACCCATCAACTTTGACGGCCATACCCAAGCCCGGTTGAGTGCTAATTAATATTTGTTCTTCAAAATGCCCGAAAAAACGATGCAGAAAAACACAGTCACCTAGAAGTTTTTTTTTTTTAATTTTAGAAAAACTTTCTTTAGCGCTAAGACGAGGGTAGCAAATTATAATACATGGGGACGCTTGCTGAAGTGTTTACCCACTCTTGTAAAGGAAGTTGTATAATTACACAGCGAAAATTATCATTATCATACTACTTAATTTTTTTACAGAGGGGAAGGAGTCACAGAGCAGAGAACATAAAAAACATGTAAATAAATTTGTAATCAATTTGCCAAGTAAAAAGGAGATAGGTCATGTTGTATGTAGTAATGTTATAAACCTTGCGCCAACGCGAGGTGAATATTATCTCTGATTATATTTTGTTTAACATGTACACACACAATTTTTTTCAGTAGCAGGAGTGCAAACGATACGACTACTGTTTTCTGATGTCAAACTGTGCTCAATGGAAGAAAGAAAATGGGTGTATCTTTGATTGTTTTTTTTAATATGTACAGTTTCATTCACAATGTTCATGTAGGGTTGTCAAAGTGAACTTTGTCACATGGTACTAGTGTCATCCCAGACCGCGTCAACTGCAGCCTTTGCTAACACCCATAATGTTGCTAGTTATTTGGTTGACAAACATAGATCAACTGATATCCTCTTTCTAAAGATGCAAATAAGTAACAACATTTCTCTGTTTGACGTCCACAATGACGTTTATATCCCAGAACTAAGGACTTATGTGTTTTGATGTACTTAAGGCCCCCAGTAAGTTTTAGGCTTGTATCACTAAAATTTATTTACAGTGAAAATATGATATTTTCCAGTTTTACCTTCCAACCTAGATATTTAATTTAAAGTCTGTTTAAACCCCCATGGGCAATGTGTTGTGATCCATATTTGATTCGGTTTGGATGGTACAAAGCTAGTGGTAGAAGATGGTTTGTTTTGCAGTAGTGGTTTTATTGAGTGTTCCCTTTTGTGGGCCGCCAGATAGTGGCAGAAATCAGCCAGGGGGGTGGGGGGAGGGGGGGGTGGGGTTTAGGACACGAACCTGCTCGAGTTGAGGCCATTGAGGATTTCCAAACCGGTTATTTGGGGAAACTGCTAGGGATTTGGCTATGGCAAGTTCTCTCGGCTAGTTTCATTACAAAATCCTCTTAACCCTGGCTAATACACCTTCGTAATATTCATAATAATGTAGGAATATAATAAACTAGCGGGGAGCCGCGGCCCGCGGCCCCAACTAAGCTGATATACCTGCTAGATGCGACCCCGATGAACCTTGACACCCAAATGACCCCTCGAAAATGTATGACCACAAAAACCTCGTACGTCGAAGCTCTTACAACCATACCAACATCATATCCGTATGTTAAAGGACGGCGAAATGCAAAGCCGGCAACAAACAAACCAACAAACAAAGTGGTTTTTTTTTAGTAAATAGATTTATTGAACTGCAAAATCAGTCGGGGTTATTGGATTAACCCCGATGCAAAATGGGTAATTTCTAATTACGGTCATTTAGATTAATTATTCGTGACCCGGCCTAGCCTTAGTCAAGTCTGTGTGCAAACCGTACGATATGCGTAAGAGAGCCCTCATCCTACCATTTGTCTTTGCCAGAGGATAGCTCTCGGGTTACGCCGGAAGTCAATGTCGTTTTGAATTCGCTGTTGCTTTAGGTGGCATGTCCTACCCCCCAGCTTAGCAATCCGATATGTGTGTATGTATGTTTTAAAACATGTTCAAATGTTAAGTTTTTTTTAAATGCAATCAATTGGAACAAACTTGTGTCATAGGTTGCACCATGGGATCCCTCATATGGTTGATGAGGTCAAGCCCATGTGCCAAGGTCATGTGAGCGGACAAAGTTGCGAAAATAGGTTAACAATTGTAAAAATGCCCTACATGAAAAGTTGAAGTTCTCAAAACATGAGTCAAAGGTGCATAATGGATCCCCAATTTGTTGATGAGGTCAAAGGTATGTGCCAAGGTCAAAGAGGTCAGGTGATGTCAAGTTGTAAGATAGGATGGGCGGCACAGCTTATATTCTTTTCAATACAGCGAGCGCGAAGGAAAGCCGAAAAAACCCCGAAATTCTAGTTGTTTTTGGTTTGTGTTTTTGAATTTGATATTTGGTTTTGGTCTTTAGCGGGTGACAATAGCCTTTCTTTGAGAGGTTAAAAAATGAGTTCGGATGCTTGGTTGACAGTTATACTCATGTGTTAGGTGCCCCAAAGTTAATGTGCCGCAGTATCAAAGGAGGGTGCTTTTACATCCTAATTAAATCCTAGGCCAATTTAATACAATATGTGCAGTTGTGCAAACTGGGTTATTGAAACTCGAAAGGTTGATAGGAAGAATACCATTGATAATTTTGTAATTTAAATAAGTGTTTTGGTTGAATATTCTATAAATATACATTATGGTATTTTATATTGATCAGCATTATCACAAGTGGTTTTTGTGGAACCAGTAAGGCAAAATATTAGAGTACAAAGTCACAACACCATGGAATAATAGTATTAGGGAAAATCCAAGAATACTTCAGATACATCAAAAAGTGGTAACCCAATGATAACCTCTTTTTTATGCACAATTTTACCATCAAAATAAAATTTTGGTGTGGGAAGAATGTTCCCATTTTTCATCATTACCCAGTAAATAAAGGCCCGGTATAGGAATATCGCCCAGCAATTGAAAGAAAATACCAGACCACTGCAGAACTTAGATCAAGTAGAAGTCATTGAAAAAATGGAATTTGAAGAAGAAATGCCCACGTACGAATGTTACAAACACAGTTAAAATGCATATGTCGGTTGCTATTGCAGTTTGTGGACTGAGGTCAGAGGTCCACATGGGTCATTAGGAGGTCCAGTTTCTCATTGATTGACCATGACCAAATGATACCAATAAATAATTTCCAATCTAATTTTACCACACCTGTTAATGGTACCCTCCAAAAAGTGGAATTACCCCATTACGTAAACTGTTTAAATAAATTGATCATACTTTTACAGATCGTCTTTTAAACATGTATTGTTTTTAAAGTCTCACTAGTACAGCGAAAGGTAGAGTAATTGATTGGAACTTCGCAGACATTCAGGTCAATTTGACTATGTTCAAAAAGCTAAAAATGGCATGTAACGGACCAGTTATCCTGAAAGAAATAAGTAGTCACCATGGATCTAAGATACCCAATTCTTTAACAATCTTGGATGAATGCTTTTATCCATCAAAGATCAATCAAATAAGTATGCTGGCAACTTGACAATGATTTCTCAAAGTATACATAAATTTTAGTTTGCGGCAATTTGCAATTGTGGGAAAATAACTTACACCCATGTAAATTATGGAACATTCCAAATGACACATTTATTTTACAGAGGTCTCTAATAAGACAAATGATGAAACATCTTTTGTAGAAAAGGTAACTGTTTAGGTGGTTATCTTAAGTATCAAACGTGCACCCAAAGTTGGGGTAAAACAGCATTTTACAAGTCTGGGAAGAGGGCATCTTGGGCCAATTTAGCGGGGGATTGTAAATTTCCATGAGGGGGCCATCGTACAGATTTTTTTAAAGTGAATCTTTTGTGAAATTTACTCACACATGTTTTATCATCAAAAATGGTTAAATTGGCTGACCCCACTACCAGCATTGTCCCATCTGCCTGATTCTCGCAGGCTACATCTAAAAAGCCCAGGGTGTTGTTAAACCTTTTCAAGACTAACACAGATGGCTGGAATGGGGGTGGTTGGTGGTTGCAGATGAGCAGGGTGTCACCAGTCCATTAGGCCTAGGTAATTTTGACTGGCAAAGCGTAGTGAGCATAGTGAACGGAGGGGGTTTTCGGCAAAAAACATGGGGTTAGTGACTCAAGCAATAAATAATTACCACAATCTTCATCTTCCTGCTGCTAATAGAACTTCATTTCATGAACAATCTAGGGATTTTATTACATAGGGAAGGAAAAGTGTACAGAGCGGTGAAGCTAAACAACATTGGACCATGAGCAACTGGTGGAGATTTAAAGGATTGGGTGGCTCGTCCGGTGCCACCTGGTGACAACCCTGCAGATGAGGTATGATCTGGGATGTTACATTGTGTGGTCCAAGAGGCATTGCTATGAGCGGCATGGCCAGTATTGTACTTGAAAGTGGCAGTCATAGTGAAGGCAACAAAATTCAGCAGAAAGTCTTGGTCTCAGACCAAAATTTTTGTTCTGTTGTTGATTTCAATCACATTGTCTTTCATGGACGCACCCATAATTGCTGTGTTCCAAGGGTTTATGTGTGCTCTAAGTGTGGTTTTGTCACAATGAGTTGATTTCAGTTTTGCCACCTTGTAGTCCCCTATTTGTGTTGGTCTCGGAAAAGGTTCACCTGACAACCCTGGTAAAAAGTGATTGTGCAAGATATTTTTTTCAAGATTGAGTGTGAAGCTAGATTGTAGCTATGCATATTTATTAGGATTTGTCTATACATTGAGTTATTTGGTTATTTTGTTCTGTGCCAATTTTACAGAACTTCACAAATACTTTGAATTTTGGTGAGGTATAAATTGCAGAAAATGGTTGAAACTCTTATTGTTTCGGGTTTTAGTGATATTCACTTTGAATTGGACCTGGGTTTTATGATTGCTTGAAAACATCAGATATTATTCTCTAAAATATAATAAATGAGTAGTGTCTAAATGTTATCTGACCCAATTATTTTTTGTTCGTAACAACCAAATTTTAGCACACCAGTATACCAGTTTACATGAGCTTTTTAGCCCTGGGAAATATTCAGGGGCAGACACTCTTTCAAAACTGATGTTATTTAATGGTAAGATCGATAAAAACTCTGGTTGCCTCAATTTGTCATACTGCTATTTTGGACCTCAATGAGCTTTCTGTGGAGGCTTTCTTGGGTATCCAGGACCGACCACACAGGATTCTGGGCCATATTCACAAACTGTAAGTACACTAAGAGATTCCCCTAAATATTGGAAATTTTAAGGGTTACACTTCATTTTGTAAGCAAATCCTTTAACGTTCTAGGATTTAAGGGCAACTTTTAAGCGACCTCATTTGTCCTTTCAAGTGCCCTTAAATGACAGAAGTTTTCTAAAACTAATTTAATGGTTGGTTTGCTTCCAAATATATCCTCTGGCTAAAACCAGGGGAGGGCGGCCAAGAAATCCCAATTTCAGGCGTCGCCATTGGTTTTAACACGTAAAAGTGAAATTTTGACGAAAAATTCTGAATTTTTTGATATGTTGTCAAGGAATATTTTCTTATTCCAAAAACGTTGGAGTTGGAGACTCAACTCAACTGGAAAGGGTTATTTTGATTTTTTAAAAATTAATAATGAACGAGGACGAGGTCGTTGTAGGTCATGGGAACACCCATGACAGACCCACAACAAAGCTCCTAAATTGGTTTGTGGTTTGCACTCCGTATTGCTGTAATTTCTTTTGACATTTTTGGTGAATTGCTATAATGAATGAGGCTTGGCCGCCATGCCTGGGTAAAACCTGACATTGTGATAGAATAGGGATCAAATTTTATGAAGTATTTGTTGCTATAAAATATGTTTCACGTAAAGAAGGCTGACAGATCATCGGAACTGGTTAAAAAAAAAAAAGCAAAATTTGAGCAACAGTTGAGGATTTATTGTTTTCATTAGTTTAAGGGAACCTCTTAAGTGTAATTTTACACTTAAAGGGGGATGACCCGATTTAAGTCTATAAATTTTCATCTTGAAAGGATGGCCTTCACCCCAAAACCCCATTTGTAACGTTTTGTGCCGATACTTCAACCTGTGAGAGCTAAAAACATGATTTTGTAATTCCCATAGAGTACTCTGTAAAATTAATATGGTCGACCAAAATGGGGCACATTTTCACTCGTAACAATCCCCCAGCCGAAACATCCTTTAACCCTTAAGATTTCACAGGGTAAATGAGAAAAATAGTAGCTTTCTTCTGATACCAAAATTTTTGACCACTTCCAGTAAAATCTGGGGTCCTGGGGATGAGGCTATTAGCGATCGGACCATGGACTTTTAAGTGTAAGTGTGCTTTGTGAATACAGCCCAACAAGTCTCGTTAAAGGTTTCCGGTTTACTTTGCGGTTAGACTTTAAAATCGCCCAATTTGAAAATAAATATCACCACATATGGTGATCAAGGCATACTATATAGAAACAAACTGAACAGATGAATATGAAGAAATTCAACTTTGCATAACAGGACCAAGGATAAATCTGAGTACGGATTAGATTGAGTATGGATCAAACAACAAGATGTACAAAATGGTGCCAAAGGATAGCACTAGGGATTTAAACTTGGGCCTCACTGGTGCAAGGCAAAGAAAGATCAACTGTGCTAACTGACTCCCACCTCCATATATAAAAGGGTAACAGGTTTGTAACCAAATTACGTTGAAAATGTGCAAAACAGCCAAGAATTTTAGAATCACCTGATGGTTCAGTAGCACTGACACTTTCAAGCAAATACATAAACCAAGCATCCGATCAAACTGAATGTTGAGAATATAAGTGCACAGCACCTGGCCGTGCAGGCATGCTTTTAATTGAAATTCTTTGGACAAAATTTCATTTTTAATTTAAAAAGAAACCAATGTTAGAGCTGAACTGAAATGCTATGCATTGCTTTGGAAGAAGAAACACAATCATGTCAGAATGTGATGTATGATTAAAGGAATTTGGTGACATTGTTTGACAACTTGGCAACCCTAACATACATAAGAGAAACCATGCAGAATTGTGCAGGCTTATGACTGACCTGCGTGCGACCATCAGGTAACTGCAGAATAAGAACATAAAATATCTTTGTCACTCACTTTACATACCTAGAGTAGGTTCTTAAAGTAACTCTCATGAATGGCTAGGGGTATAGGTTGACAATAAATGGCAGAAAGATGGCCCCATTTTCTGCCAATGCAACACACACCTAGGATTATGTGACAATATCAGTATCTATAGGGACTCAGTTCAAATCCAAAATGTTGTTACATTATTGATTTGGTATCTTTCATATGTCAATTTAAATTGTAAAATTTGCTTTTCATTTCTGTAATTCAGGGAAATTCCTGAATGTTTTCTTCCCTGATTTCTGATAATGGATGGAACATTTCTTCCATTCCTTTTTCTGAACAAACAAAATTTTCCTACAAATGACAAATGATTTTGAAATCCACGAGAATGGCCAGATTTGTGTACTACCAATGATTAGAAATTGCCGAAGACAGTTTATACCAAGCAGAACATGTTCGATGTAGAAAGGTCACAGGATAATACAAGTTTGTGATTAAGGAACTGCCTGGATAGAGGTAGTCTTATCTAATACTAATACCTGGTATGGAAATAGGTGAAATAAAGCATTGTACAAGAAATACCTTCAGTATTCATCAATATTTTTTTATTAACGATTCTTGTTATTCCCTAGCCTCTGAGCACAATGTGGTGTATATCAATCGCTACAGGTTGCATAGGCATTTGTGTTTCCATGTTAAAGGTGCAATGAAAGATTTCAAACAGGTATCCCTAAAAATGTGAAAATTCTGATTTTTGCACTGGTGAAAAGCTTTCTACCAAAAATATCCCCATGTGAAAGGATTAAGCTGAGAACTGTTTCTTTGGTACAAAAATTGTACAAATTATAATTTCCTATAGGAGCAAATAGGAAATTCAGCCTACGTTTTCTATTGAAATATAAACATTTACAAATCACCTTTTGTTTCATTTTAAGTTATTTCTGTAGCCAAAAAAGGTAGTGAATCTATTGCATCTTATCTGTATGAAGTCACTGCATATCACAGAAAATATAGATGGCTTGAAATCTTTTGTTGCACCTTTAAATGCTACCTGTAAGATGTTTATCTCCGGTAGGCCTACTTCCAGACACTTCCACAGTTACGCCAAGAATCATGACTACTATTAAGTGTTAGAGTGGTATAAATCTGGTCTTATGAAACACACGTCTCCCCTCTCAGACAGTCACAATGAAATATTTGAGCTAGTGCATAACAAGTACCTTTAATTTGACATCTACTATCTCATTGACTGCACAACTGAGAACAAATAAACTTGACTTCCAATCATTGCCTTAAAAATTTTATTGCACAAATATGTTTGAAGAGATCAGAAGCAATGCCATGATTCATTGGTAACAGCTCAATCATAATTCACCCATGGCCCTATTTACAAAAAATAGATTATTTAAGGAATTTCCGAAGACTTGTTCTTCTTAAAGTCTGCAACCCTTCCAGAAGAAATTGTAAGTAATTGTAAGGTAAAATTATAAAGTAGGACCCAGTATGATCATCTGATAGCAAATTGTACTACTACGGGTTAAAATCAGGGGGTCCCAAAGACGATCGGAACATGCACCTTTAACCTCTGTTAAGCAATGCTCAGTGATAACTATCAGTTAAAAAGTCATAATTACATTAGACACCTTCACACTTAAAGTGCAACGAGAGATTTTTGAGACACCCAATATATAGCGTCATATAGTAATTCTTATAGATTACACACTCAATAGATATTTTACCTTGTATTTGGCTACAAAGTAGAAAATTGCGATTTTATTTGCTTATATTCAATATAAAACATAGACTGAATTTCGTATTTGCTCCTATACGAAATTGAAATTTCACCAATTTTGTGACCAAAGAACAATTTCTCAGCTTAATCCTTTAGAACGGGGATTTTTATGGAAAGCTTTACATCAGGGGCAAAAGTCAGTACTTTCCATTTTTTAGGGAACATGAATGTGAAATCCTTTTGAACCTTTAATCTGTATCACATGCTTTATTTCGGTTAATAGGCACTATCAGTGATTTGCTGAATCAGAAAATCAAAAAAATCATGCAAAAATTCGGTTTTGCATCTCTCTGTAACAAGTATAGGGGCCCTAACATACCTACGAGTGATACACCACAAAGATCCTAATAAGGACAACAACGGATATTTTAGTCATGAATGTCTGTTACGGACACTACTACAAACACGCCTTTGATAGTGATTCATATCTTTGAATATTGCTGTTTTCTCCTTTTCTATCAGTTTTTCAGTTGAAAAGAACTTAGGGAACTACAAACTTATCCTACACTTTTAAGCTATTCTTGAAAATTCAATATTTTGACTCTTTCGGGCAGATCACTGATAGTGACTTTAATGGAATAAAGCATATGATATGAAGGCAAAGGGTATGATATAAATGTGGTATGCGGCAGATGTGGTCGTCAATGCATTCACTGCTTGCTTCAAATCTATTGAGAGTGTATTTTTTAGCTGATAATTTTCATATTTTTGCCTTCAAATTCATAATCTAAACTTAAGAATAAAATGTGTATCAATAAAGTTTCCATCACATAAAGGTAGACACACACTTCTCTCATGTATTTACATTGAAGTCTCATGAATCTGTTTTTCTTAAACATTTAATGTCACTTACATACTTATTGGTAGCAATGCACTTTAGTACTCACCCTGCCCAGGAATATCTTGCCTTGCATATGTGGGTTTTGTTGTGTCTGTACAGTACAATCTAAAATAGAAGAAAACGCTGAGGGGGGGGGGGGGGGGTCTTTGTATTAAAGGTGGTTAAGACTATTCATGTTCCATATTCATACCTGCCACATTGAGACAAATTGGTGCATAACTTAACAAGCACACCAAAATACAGTAGATGCTTTTCGCAAATTCATACATGTAAAATTGCAAATATTAGCAAGTGCTGTGAAAATTTTCTGCCAGTACACATAATCAAAACTCGATATTCAAGTGAGATTTCCGTCAACTTACAATGTACTTTACCTAAATGGTAGTGAGGGGACAAAGGCATGCTCTATGAGGAATCGTGTCAGCCTCTCTGAGTAGAAGATAAACTCATCTCGACTCGTTGCTGTTCCTAAAAACAGATTAAGGTAAAACTCACTATGGCATAAATGAGTCCCAAAGTTAAAGGTCATTTGTGTTCCTAGCACCTTATTTTTTGTTCATTGTTCATTAGATATCCCTGAGACAGGTTATTTCCAAAATGTAGTGGATTCTTGATGATGCCATTTTGATGTAATGAGCAAATGTTTATGTTATGGTGCCCCACAGAACCACTGTGTTTAATTTCTGTACGTTTACTGACAGAAAATACAAAAAAAGTTTCTTCACAAGTAGTACGAATTTACACAAAACATTTGGCACAATTACGATGCTTAGGCCATCAGTTGGAAGTAAGCGGATGAGGCTGTGGATCAAAATGCCACCTTAAAGCCAATAACAGTTCTTGACCACGACATTTTCTTTGAACAGAAACAACCAGGATGATAGTGGCTTAATCCCGTGGTCTGGTGTTAAGTTATTTGATGAGATGCTAAGTGTGATAGCACATATGGCGTGAGATTCATTCATTAACCTACGCGGCCGAGTGGAAACGAGAGGCAACGAAACGTGGTACCGGTCGGGAAATGCTTTTCGTTGCTCTGGGCCGTCCAAAACAACTATTTTGGTCGCGCAAATGGACTCTCATTGCGTTTAATTGCCTTTGGGACGTATTCCGGAGAATTGTGCGATGTTTTTCGTTGATCTGGGCCGTATTC
>JAMKCH010002732.1:0-37845 GCA_023653785.1 Ophioderma brevispina
ATCCAATTATTTTACTTCACTCCAAACTGTGTGTCTACACGAGGGCCAAAACTCTGAAAGAATCCTGACCATTCTCCTCCGCTTTAATATCGGAGTGTAAAACCGGAAAGTTAAAACATACGGTAGCGTGACTTTACGTGTGATATTCAAACACACGGAATTTTGACCTTGCAAGGTCCACCTTTGCTCACTATCCCCCGGAAGCTGTCCGCACGGCACGACACTCCAAAGTGTAATCGGAGTTTGAGCTTCCCAAGTTTTTTAGGGGATAAACCCTTGCTAGACCTTGATAAAACTCAAGAGGGTAAAACCCGATCAACAACGACCACTTACTAGAGTTTTCGACAAAACTACGGAGTTTTCAGCCTCTGTGGGACACTACATTAAAAAGCAGGGATGGTCACTGTACCTATCACACGAGAACACCCTTTGAACAGCGACAAACACTGATGTTCTTGTAAAATTGTTCCTTGTTTATTGGTCTGCTAGCGTTAATTGTTTTGTGATGGAGTAGGAAACCTGTTGTTTCCATCTTGCATGATGCCTTTGTCTTTTTAAGCTTGTACAACAGACCCCAACACCTGTACGGCTCACTCCCATTCCCCACGAAGGGGACCTCATTCTTGTGTGGTAGAACCCCCATTCATTTAGTTGTAGGTCAAATGATCAAAGTGAATAGTTCTACATTATGTACCTTTAGGCACTGATTGCCTTTAAGCATTGATTTCTTGTGTGGGCACCTTTATGGTCTCAAAGCCCTGAGTATGCATTTAGGCCAAAATTGACACCCCTTTCTATATGATCGGTGTACATAGCAATAGAAACTTTCTGTGATACATGCACCTTTCTGTGAGATGTGTATAAACACTTAAGGGCTGGGTTTGGGCACGATTCTGCCTTTATCTCTACATCGAGACACTGACTATACCTGTAGGCGCTGATCTATGCATTTTTAAATGATCGGTTTTAAATTAACACCGATAGAAACCCTCTCTTGTGAGAAATGCCATTTCTGTGAGATGTGTATAAACTTAAGGGTTCTGATCATGGTAACGAGCTAATGTGCGAGTTTGCTTTAGGCCACAAAACCAAACTTGGTTTTATTGGACCCCTCTGACCTTGGTAATGTTTCTGAAGATAGCTGTGGATGATGACGCAAAAAACAATGATACTTTCTCATAACTGTTGGAGAGGAAGTCAGTGTAAATAAACGTTTAATGATTTTAAAGCTGAATTAATGAAACCCACAAATTTTCGCCTATAATTTGGTACACATTATGCTATTGGGGAGTTTAGGTTATACAAGGGTGGTTTGCATGAATTCCCATGTGCATGAAACAAACATGCCTTATATTTGTTTTCTTGATTCCCCTGTGTGTCCTTTCAATTTCAGTTAGATTACTAAGCTTTTTCTGTGTTTCTGCTATTAACTAATGTCATGGTTTGTGTATAATTTAAGAAGAGAAGTAAATCATATACGACACTTTCTTACTTACTGTTGTTTAATCTGTTCTGCATGTGGCATAGATTCCCTGTGAATTAGAGCCTTGTATGAATTTGCTATCTGCATACACGTGGTACGACCTTTCGCTGCCAGTGCCCAACAAAACTTCTGGGCTTTAACTGCTGTGAAGCCGACGAATCAACCAAGTGGGTTTCGTGAGTTCAACAAAATTAGCATGGCAGGGTTGTTTTGATATCATAATATATTAAACACGCAGGAAACTGGCAATCATTCTCAATTCTAGTGAGTATTAAAACGGTTATCATATTTTGTTCTATCAAGTTCAATTCCCCTTAATTAGCCAAAAGTGGACAAAACAGAAAATAGGATGAGGTGAAGTACATCTCAGAAGTCAATTAATTGGATGTGAAGAGGATTCCATTGTCATATGACACAAGTGCTTGCAATTTCGTATTCTATCCGTGGTTTATATAGATTCTGATTCGCTTATTTTGGATTTAAACCTTGACAATTCTAAGCAAAAAAATATACAAATGAGATTTGATTGAATTAAAAGGAATTTTCAGTAATAATAGCATTTGTTCTCCCCACAACATCTTTTGTCGTGATTTGCTTTTGTCATGGCATTAGCTTTTGAATGCATTGCTTTGTAAGCGATTTCATTTTGTCATGCCATTTGTTTTGTCATGCATTGCTTTGTCATGCATTACTTTCTTATGCGTTTTGTAACAATTGTCGTAATATGATTAACAACAAATCTGTCACCTGTAACTAGTGTTTGTGGCAATAAAATAATATGGCATGTTCTGAAACAAAATATTAGCGATGTGATACAATATGTCAGTTGCTTGATTGCAGTGGGCATTTAATGTAACAGGGACGATGATTTTGAGCCCCTGCGTTATATTTTACACAGCATGATACAAACAAATCTACATCTATCATTATCGTTTTGTGATTGTGTATGTGTACGCTGGTTACAAAAATGTATTCTGTCAAATTTGGTGTCAAATAATACCTTGTGTATATTTTTGTGGAAAAATGTGCGGAAAGCGAAAAGGATAATCATTAGACTTAATCTAAGACCTGACCACATAAGTTTGCCCTGATTTCAGTTAACTCTTCGCAGACCACTTAAACCTTCAAATTTAACACAAAGTTAATTAACTATTATGGTAAAATCATTGACTAGAGTATTATTCTATCCTTCATATTCAATTACATTTTGAAAGCAGAGAAACTGCGTCATTTACAGGTGCAAATATTATGTAGTTTATATTTACCCATTGAATTGATCAGTGTCCATCTTTATTTTCAAATTGGCAAATACAGGCCAAAAAGAACAAGTTTGTTTTGCAGTAGGCTGGCATTTTGAAGTCATTTTTAGCCGCATTTCCTATTTTTGAAGAAACTGAGAAAAAGACAATTTTTTAGACCAAAAATGGTCTTAGTGATAGAAATTATTTTTTTAATAAAGTGATCACAGATTGGATATTTTTGTTTTTGTTTTTTTCTACAGGAACAATAGGGGTTGCACAGCTTTGACTTGGAATTCATTGTGATTTGTGGCATTTCTGAGCAAAAACTTTAAAAAAAACAAAAACCAAAAAACAAAAACGCATTTTGGTTTTGGGACTAACTACTAGAAAACAAACTGATTTTTGGCATAGTAAAAAATATATTCTTTATCTGTGTTGGTATTGGCATGAAACATTTATCATGTTGCATCACAATTGATTTGAATATTAAGTTACTACAAAATCAATAGCAAGCACAAGAATTTCGTGTAGAATGATTAAAACGAATGGACCATTAAATTTTGGGAAAAGAGGGAACTATAAAAAAAGAATAAGTAATAGAGAGATGCCTATTTGACTTACATGGATTTAAATAATTGGACTGATGCTAATAATCGTATCACTCAAATGAAAATTTAATGTCAAGGTATATTAAGTGTTTAATCAATTCATTAAAGTAATTTCTTTTTATTTTAATTGGGAAATATAGATGTGAAATAATGGACTATGGGTTGTTTTTGGTCTGGCAAAGTAATATCATACTCCCCAGACTAACTCCTCTTATAGACCCTATGCAATAGAACGTCACATTTGGTGATTAATATAAAATCTCCATTGCTTACGGGGAATACCAGAGGACAATAGAACACCTGTACAACTTGAGCAATCTCTGGATATTCATTACAGGGTGGGATGTATTAAGCCATAATGTGGCCCTCTTCCCTACAGCATGGCGTGCCATTGCATATAGGGTCATTAGTACATCCTAATACAGGCATCATTATCACCTGTATATCCTCTTGCAGAACAATAAGCTGTGTGGCGGGATGCAAAAACTGGGGGTACATGCCTTTAGCCCAATGTGTGAGCCCTGAGGGATACCACGGCACGACTGTGATCTTTGGAAGAGGCAATTTGAATCTCACATATTTCACTGTGTGTTCACTCTTGTTTGTATATATTTCCATGATTCAGTGAGGGTGGAACATGTTTTTAGTTGGGAATTTGTGCAAAGGAATGCCTTAATGGAGGCTCGTGCAATGCCAACAATGATGTCATTGTTCACAGGGGTATTTCGCCCTCATTGTGAATATGTTGGTACAAGGTGGGGTTTGTTTTTGTTGTTCTCTAAACACTGTGTGAATGTGCTGTGCATGTGCTGCTAGTTCCACCATCATTCACTGCCACCACAACCGAACCCTTCAAACCTCGCTATCCATTTTCCCCTTTTTTTTTTCAAATGACCAAGATGGTGTGGCAAAATTGAAAGTAAAACCACAATGAATCCCCTTATTTTTAATTCTTAACTCAAAGTAGTCTAAATCAAAGGTAGTGCTGGAATTCTGACATATAAAATAATAGTTAAACATTTCAATTGTCATTTTGTAATATTGTAAATTCGAAGTTTGGATTTTTCTATTTCTAGTTAACACGATCAAACAACATTAGTATTAGTGATTAGTATTAGTACCTGATATCCCAGTCTTAATTAACCTTGTGCCTGGCATAAGCACATTCCTTTCAAATCAATAGGCATACCAGTGTGCAAATCTGTGCAAGGAATGTGAAAATACTTATGTGTAGTATGGTTATAACAAGGTGGTTCTCGTTCCACTAGTGTCCCCTGCTTTTGTAATCACCTTTTCCTTCACTCTCTGCACATGTTGACCTCTATGAACCTGGGATGTTACCTTTAACTAACCCTACCATGCATTTCAAGTCTCTATGGTGCATCTATGACCTTTCCGTTAAGATAGCCCATGCACGAGCATTTGAAAAAAAGGTTAACTGAACACCTACACATACCCACTTACATACATAGCATGGGTGGACATACATAATTTGATAGTATGTGCCTCCCCTGTTCAAAGTACAGGCAATACACAAAATGGGGGAAAAGCCCAGTTGATTGGAACTTAATGGGACCGATGACTTAAATAAAAATCTGACTGCTAACAGACGCCATTTTTTGGTCAATATGCTGGAGGAAATAGACGGTTTCTTCTGAAATTAACAATTTAATAGTTTCCCACAAAAATGAATCTCCTCGCCCATGCAAAAATTGCTTATTGGCTGAGATATGAGGTACGCCCATATTTGTCATGAGAACTGGACATCATGTTTACAAAAATTTTCTTGCGAAATTGGTTCGTTTGTGAAGATGAAATAGTGGCTCAAAACTGCAGTTATCAAAGTACACTTTCAATGTGATTTTAATCCCAGATAATATAGAAGAAATCCAAAAAAACAAAAAACATTTAGGACTTATGTTTGAAATTTACGCCAAACTAGTCGTGTGAATTTTTTATCGTTGCCTGCCAGACTACCAGCAGAGTTTGTTGTTCACTAAAGTGACAGGAGAGATTTTTGGAGGATACAATTCTCTCAAATTGCACTGGGATCGGTGGTAACCACCTACTGAGAACGTTTAGAAGGCATATTTGACGAAAGACAACGTACCAAGAAAACCGCAAACTTGTTTTTGATCTCCCTGCTACCTATCGTCCCTATAGGAAACCATGCTTTGAATTTCTGTCGTGCATGGCAGAAAATCATAATCATCATCGTTTACCTAAAGACAGCTATTCGGCTTAATCACTTCAGTTTGATTTAATACATTGGGGAATCAGTCCAATATCAAAATCCCCGGTTCGGAAAAAATTGGGGCGCTTCTTTCTGGAAATGCCCTCATGTCCTTTAAAGTCTCACATTACTAATATTAATGCAGGCGGTTGCGGGCCAAGCCTCATTCATTAGAGCACTCACCAAAACGCAAAAGAAATACAACAATACGGGAACAAACCACAAACCAATTTGGATGCTTTGGATTGGTTGGTCATGGTTTTTCCCATGACCTACATACATCCTCGTTGGTTCTTTATTAATCCAAAAAAACTTGAAATAACCCCTTCCAGTGGAGTTTATTCTTTAGCTCCAACTGTTTTGAATAGACATATGCCCTTGACAACATATAAACCATTCAGATTTTTCGTCAAGATTTGCGCTTTTACGTGTTAAACAACCAATGGCGACGTCTGAAATTGGGATTTCTTGGCCGCCCCCCGTATTAATGTGAACTTTGCCATGATAAACGTGTTTAATTAATAGTTTATAAACAAACTAATCACCAAAACATTGACTTTTTTGTCAAATTTTCTCAAAATTTTGGAACTTTTTATATAAACAATGGACCTTTTGCCCCTCTTGTTGAATTTGGAGTGCAGTTTTACGGGCCTGCTGTCATGAAGAGCTCACATCCATACATCCATCCCTGTAGTAAACGTTGCCCTCAAATAACCTTCCTATAGGCAATAACATAGTGTGACTCAACTAAATTGCTGTGTGACTAACCTATTTCAGAGAGTTATTCATCCTAACCATATATTGTGATGTAATACTGTCTGCTGGAATTAGAAAACTGTCCATAGAATTAGGTGTTTCCATAAATGAACATACTTTTGCTGAAGGACACATGAATTCAGCATCCTTTACAGAATAAACCACAGAGTTAATTCCGTAAAGATTTCCAAATTCGTGAGTGTCTGTGCAAAGGTATACTTTGTTCGCTCTCATTGACAGTGACGTCATACACGTCTTTGATTCGCAGTGTTTCAAAATATGCTGCCTTTATTCCCGCGTGCGTATAAAAATGCTGGATTCAGATGTGGCGTTTCAGAGCTGCCGTAACTTTAAAAATCCAGTCACGTCACGTCAACTCGGAGGCCAAATGATATCGCCCCAATGCCCTTATGAACCACCCCACCCACCACAAAATCTCCTTAAGTATGAGAAACGTTATAAAACCAGCATGTATGAATGTAAAGTTGGCTGTCAAACTAATCCAATGTTATCAGCCATTGGTTCATGGACTAATTAGCGGAATGGGAATTGAATTAATCCATGGAGTTAACTGGTTAACCTCTGACTATTGAATGTGAATTAACCATTCAAGCAGCACTAAACAATTGAATGTGATTAATATAAAACCTAAATGTTGCATCCGTCAGCATCATGTCAACCAAACACCATAAAACTTATACCTTATAGCCCTGTAACCAATCACTGTCCACATCAAGAGAAGAGAATTATACCGTAGCTTCCCACAATGCATGCTTCCAATGGAGGTTTCTGTAAGGGTAGTCATGGAATCGTTAGAGATGAAACATTCTTAACAATGCCAAAGTTTGCTGATCAGTCACGAGCTCCAATCCCTTAGCCATGTTTCATCTCTAATATTCACATCAGTTGCTGTACAAAAACCTCCATTTGAGCATGCATTGGGGAAGCTACTGATATCTTCTCTTGTTCACATCAACCCTAAACATCAACCAACCATGTTCCAGGTGTCAATTCAGACTATGTCTACCAGAATAGTCAAATGCAAAACTATTAGAACACATTTTCAAGTGTTCCACTTGTACAGGATTTCACTTTATTCCATAAAAAAGTGTCTTTCAACGGATTGCCACTCAATACGCCGATCCTGGGTTTCCTACCGGAAATCATGTTTTTACCGAAATTCATATCCCACAATGCACCAACGATTGTAGAGTAGATAAAATAAATAGCGCAATATTTCTATGGTTTTGTTTGTGTAATACGTATTTTTCTGTCATACTGTGCGAAAAACGTTTGCTGAAAAATTTACCAGTAAAAACGAGTACTATTTGATTGCCTTGAAATTTTGCCGCCACAAAAATGTTGCACTAAACCGGAAGCGTGCATGGAGTGATGCAATATCTATCATACATTGTTGTTGCATTGTGGGACAGGAATATAGGAATTCGGGTAAAAAATGACTTTTGGGTAGGAAAACCCAGGATTGAGTTATAGGACCTCAGACAGCTAATTCATTTGGCCAAACTGGAGACTCTTATTATATTACTTAAACACAATGAACATTGTCTTCCTTTCATTCATGCCAGGTGAAGGAAACATGGTTTCCATCTGTTGCAAATTAATTCACAACTGTTCATGATGGTAAATTAAAATGAACAATTTAAATATCCCGCTTATTATGAAGTCATTCACATATGGGAATATATATTCCCTTGTGTATACAAACTTTTGAAAATATCACCAAAAATTGTGATGCCTTGGTGGTGGGGTATATCACTGCATTCTAATTTCAAACTAAGGTGTTCACCAGAGGGCAGTGGCGTACCCAGGTGGGGGCAAAGGGGGGGCAGATCGCCCCCTCTGAAAAAAATCTGGAGGGGAAATCGGGAAATAAAAAACACCGATATTCATGTTAAATCAAGCACCTTTTCGGATCTTTTGCCCTGCGACCGGGAAATTTTTGTTGTGATCGGGACATATGTTGCATCTACGGAAATTGGCCCCCTCGGAACCACCGGGCTGTAAGGAAGTATCCTAAAATTAGCAATAAAAACCCCCCCCCCAAAAAAAAAAAAAATTTGCTGACAAAGGTGTGAAAAAAAATGGTTGGCCTTTTTTTGCCTCTAAAAAAAGAAACAAAATTACTGCCCGACCCCAAAACGTCCATAGATGCCCTGATATATAATGGTTGCATCCCAAGAACCCTAGA
Source organism: Ophioderma brevispina (assembly GCA_023653785.1). Classification (NCBI taxonomy): domain Eukaryota; kingdom Metazoa; phylum Echinodermata; class Ophiuroidea; order Amphilepidida; family Ophiodermatidae; genus Ophioderma; species Ophioderma brevispina. The sequence goes on from JAMKCH010002732.1 coordinate 8,531, forward strand.
TTTTACCGGAAGTGGTCAACAATTTTGGATGAGAGGAAATCTACTATTTTTCTCATGTACCCCGTGAAATCTTAGGGCTAAAAGGTGGTTTGGTTTGGAAGTTATGAGCAAATAACCCAATATTAATTTACACAAGTACTCTATGGGACTTCAAACGCATGTTTTTAGCTCTCACATCAAAAGGATTAAAATACGGCGCGAAACTTCTATAAAGATTGAAAACTTTTTATTTAAACGGGGGTCAATCCCCCTTTATTCCCACCATCCAAAGTTGACTGCGCTGGTGCTCTACCAATGGATTAACGTAATCCAGCATTTCCCCAACCTGGGGGTCGGACCCAAAAGGGGTCGCTGGTGAATGAGAAAGGGGAACAAAGCTAACTTTTAAAACAATCTCAATTTTCATATTTTTAAAAGGTAGACAGTGACCTTTAAAAAAAAAACAAAGGATTTAGATTTCCTGGTTAATTAATGTTGTTCAACAAGGCATTATGTGAGGAACATTAGATGTAGATTTGGGTGCAAACCGAGTAACAAGCGTGGTGGAGAAAGTGGTGTAAAGTGTTGAGGGGGTCTCCCGTGGTAATTATTAAAAAGGGGTCGGGGCAAAAAAGGTTGGGAAACCCTGCCTATCCATAATGAGAGTGTAATGGATAGGCAATTGATGACTAATGTTAATGGAGATTGATACGTGAATATTAATGCTCTTAAATAGGAGATTGGAAGTGTTTGTAGTGAAGATGATATCGATTAGAGTGAGCAACATTTTTTGTATCGCAAGAATTGCAGAGGGAGAGGGCACATAGAATAGGGATTACTCTGGTAGTATATGGTTATCTGTGTGTGTGTCTGTGGTCAAAATGTTAACCCTTAATATTATTACATGCAGTCTGAGTTCCGTAGGGCTATGGGATTGTTGGAATTGTGGAAAGGAGGGGCGGGTGAGGGTTTTGGCGCTGTGGTGGTGACATGTTGTTGACCTCATGGGACCTTTGGCTGGTCAAAATGTGAACGCTTAATATATTGCATGCCATATGAGTTCCGTTAAGGGCTACGATGATGTAATTGGTTGGAAAGGAGGGGGCTGGGTGGGGTGACATGTTTGATGACTGCGATGGCAGACGACACTCGCAGGCTGGGGCGCGATGTATTTTGTAGGATTAACCCCATGTTAAGTAATCTTTTACTTGTAGGTGAGTAGTGGTATTATGGGCTCAAACAAAAGTTGTTTGTAACAACGGATTCTATTCAAATTTTGCTTGATTGCATTACATATATGCTACCTCTTGTGAGAAAGAGAAAGATTTAAAATTTTCCACCTCCTCATTCTCAAAATAGATTATTTTTCCAAAAAATAACCAATTTAAAAAAGAACTTCAATTAACATTTTCATGAAAGAATGTGTACCAAAAAAACACCAAACATACGATTAGGAACCCTGGAGTCATGCCTCGTCTAAGAATGCATGTTTATATCAGTGCTACTCCATTTCCTTAAAATCGGCATCTAAAGATGCACTCCAAAACCATGCACTCCCAAACCAATGCACCAACGCACCCTCACAGTGGTATTTAAATTCATTACGAGAATCATTACAATGGGGGAAAACAAGGCAAGGGAAATATCTAATGGGAAAACAGTAGGGAAAATGATTACATGGGAAACAGGCCCGGAACCAGGCTTTTTTTTAGGGGGCAATTTTTTTAAAAAGGTGACTTTTTTTTCAGTTAAAAAAGTGACTTTTTTACCTGAATTTTAAACCTTTTGGGGACAAAAAGCAAAAACAGCTTGTTCCTGCTCGCAAAATCCATTTTTGGGGCCCTTTCGAGCTCTTTTTAGGGGCTTTTGGGATTTGAGGGGGGCCATAACGCCCCGCTCCCTCCCCCTGGTATAACGGGCCTCATGGTAAAACAAATATGGCCAATGATTCATATGGGAACACAAGCAGGTGGATGTGCTGTTTATACACTTGTTGTTGTTTTGCAGATAACACTGTGGACCAGACTACAACAGACTTGCAGTCATACAAGCATTATGATTGGCGTCATTTGTTGGGCTTTGTGTTTATTGTCAATATGCTGGCTAATCGCCATGGCACGGAACGCCATCCGGACACGCAACCAGAAGGTGGTCGTGTTACCGAGAATAGTCAGTTGGCATTCCCGGTCAGTAGTGTCATAAATAATGGGGGTGGATGTAAGAAGTTAGTAAACTGCTCTATTCCAGGAAAAACAAGCACAGCAATTTGGGGGGGGGACAATATTAAACTTTAAAAAGAGATACAAGGTGGGGGGATATTTCTATAGTAGTCCTATTTTTGGAATGTAACATTACAGAAAGTGTTGAACAAAGTCCATGTTAAAAACAAAAATTAGGCCATTTTCTAGTTGTTTATGCCATAGAAATACAAACGTTTTGCAGACTCTGTGAAATACTATACCACACTTGTAAATTCGTTCTGGATATTCAACAGTGGTCTTTTTAAAGAATGTTATTATTTGCAAAGATTTGACAAACTTTGGATACAAAATGGATACTAATAAGGCTCTATCAATAGTTAGATTATGAAGGCTTCAAAATTAAGAAATAAAGGGATTACAGTGCCATCTATGGGATGCTGTGTATAAAAAAAATAAAAAAAATAAATAATTGACTAGGCGCAGCCGCGTCCATTATTTTTATTTTTTCCAGCGAGATACATTATTATGAGCCCATAAATAATCCTGCAAACCCTTTATTCTATTCTATTCGAAAACAGCGTGATATATGAGAAAATGCATTCTCGACCCATTATTTAAGAAATAAAGGGTAAATGTTCATGTTTATGTACGAATAATGTGTCGAGGCAAGTAAAACATAAATAATGGGCGAGGCGAAGCCCGGACCCATTATTACAATGTTTTTACTGCCGAGGACACCTTATTTCGACATCAACATGAACATCGCACCTTTAATTTCTATCTATTAACCTGTAAGAAAGTAAAATAATACCCGAAAACTTGGGGGGGCAATTTCTTACTAAAAACGTACAGTTTGTTTTTACGTCTTTAGAGCGCGCCGATTTGTGTCTTCTTCCGCGTAAATGTTAGCGTGTTGCGCTATAGTGAATTGTGGCACGCGCCGAAAAGAAAATTCGCTTTGCACCACGCATTAAGGCGTATCGCGACCCCTTAATGCTTTATAAGGTCGATGAGATAGACCATTCGCGAAATAATTGTCGTCTGGAGGTGTGTTAGCTTGCTAGTTTCTTACCATGTCGAGCCGCAAGGCGAGACATGTCAAAACTAGCAACGCGAAACCCCTCCATAGGACAAGTTATTCGCGAATGTCTTTTTTAAGCCGTTATCTTGCATATATCGTCGTGCAAAGAAGGAAATGCGATTTCAAGTCGTTGCTGTGTGGGGAATTCAGTACCATTTTGAATACCACAGTTTATTAATTTTAAGTTTAAAAGGAACATAGGCCTACAGTTTCTAAAATAAAACCACCTCATGTCCTTTCTAACATTCGCATGGTTGTACTACAAGTCTATCGAGTATAATAGACCAGCGGGTAATCTATTGGAGGTATTCAATCTTTGGGCCATTCCTGTATGTATTGTGTTTGAATACTAAAGCCCAAGAGTAATCAATTGGGTATTCAGGTCTTGAGCATTCACCGTATGTATTGTGTTGAATGCTAACGCCCACTCCAATCGAAAACATTTTACGTTCGTTGTACCATGTGACACTACAGAATTTTGATCATTAAATAGTCGAGACTTGAAAGAAAAAGGAGTATTCGTTAAAATAACACTTGCAGGCTACATGCTAATTAACTGGCCGTGAATCTTGCATGTGTTATTTTTAAATATATAACATTTAGCATCTCTTCTGTTATATAATACATTAATATATTTAGCATATGCGAAAGAATGCAGTCCACGTTCAATTGTTTGTATCCCAACATTTCTATTCAAATTTATTTCGATTAAAAAATATTAACAGTATCCGGTCTCTGGAATTCATCACCTTTGGACCCCCCCCATTCTGAAACCCCACAACTTTTATTTTGAATACAGTATTGCTTGCGCCACACAAATAACCAGCATACGCTGTGGCATTTAGCCTGACGAACTTTAATGTTTGTCTCGTACAATGTCTTTTGATAGAAGAAGATGTTACGATCAGGCAGGTGCCATAAAGCGATTATCATTTAATAATCCTCCCCCCTAAACAATGGTAAACGGTGTTTCTTCTACAATCCAATTCCTATTGTGTGTCCTCTTGGTTTGCACTGGCCATTATTTTTGCGGAACGGCCTGAAGCCTGTTCCGCAAAAATAATTGGCCTGCAAACAAAAGAGATACCATAGATAACGATGAAAGGAAATAGGGCTAGACGTATATTGTAAGAATAATGGTCCAGTAACCAACCAATCAAGAGCGCGCTTTTGAATAATGGGCCGTAGAGGTAATAGAATGCATATAATGCAGTCAAACTGACCAATCATAATGCTCTGCATTATTCAATACTGGGCAGCAGAGGTAATAGAATACCTTTTGGCTATATTTCCTAAAAAGTGGACATAAGCAATCTTTTTACGTAAAGTTAAAGCTGTATCCATCCCAAATAGGACCCACTCATAGGAATTAGCACTATTCCCACCTTGTATGTCTTTTCATATTTTTATTATTCAAATAAATGTCAATCTATCACTTTAAAAGTTTTATTTATTAATTTTTTAATGTATTTTCTATTATTAGGAGATGCACTAGCTAACTGCCCTGTGATATATTTACTAGGTGTAGACTTGGCAAACAATTTAAAAGATAACAAAACAAATGAGGAAACAATTATCACTGGTTTTTTTTTTGTAATTGAGAACAAAAAATGAGAATTTTAAGGGACACATTTTGGCATACTGATATTGCTCACATATCCTTAACATCTTCAAAATACCTTTTGGATGGCAGTAAAGATTGGGACTGTTTGAGGCATAAGTCCATATTCATATTGCTTTAAAACTGATACCGATATTATATTAGAAATCGTCTGCATAGAATATAATTTTAATTGTCAAAACTTCTTTGCTACACAGAGGAGTCCGGTTAAGGACGCCACAGTACATCGTTAGCATCCACCAACATTGAACTGCCACCAAATTACTCGGATGCGATTCTATACCGAGAGGGGTCGTTTAATACAAAAGCAAAGCAGCAGCGTCTACAGCTAGTAACCGTTAGGTAGGAATCTGGGATGAAACCTTTGAGCCCACCGCCTTTCATTATTGATTGCAGTTGAGAGTTGTGAAGATGAGGGACTTGTTGTTTAGAATTCCAGAAACTGTCCCTGAAGATGCGATGATGAAACCAGTGAAACTGATCAACCACTACATATTACTTTCTGATCAGGCCTTGCCCGATGTTGTGACATCACAGGAGACCAATCAGACCAGTAACCCCACATGGACAAGCATGATACCCTGTATGATCACAGAATTGTTGTCATTCCGTCTCTCATTCTAGGGACCTGTTAAAGGTGCCACGAGAGATTTTGAGGCCCCAAATATTGTGTCATAATAGTAATGTCATATAGATTAAACCAATCAATAGATTTCTTGGTTTTGCTTACAGAAATGTCTTAAAAACAGAGAGAGAAAAGGGATTTTGATTTGCTTTTATTTCAATACAAAACATAGGCTGAATTTCGTATTTGATCCTATACAGAAATTAGACAATTCAACAAGTTTCTGTACCAAAGAAACAGTTCACAACTTAATCCTTTGGGTGGGGATAGTTTTGATGGAAGGCTTTACACCAGTACCACCTCAGAATTTTCACATTTTTTCGGGACACCTGTTATTTTAAAATCTCTTGTTGCACCTTTAAATAACTGGCAAACTTTTATATTATGGACAAGATGGCAGTAACTGCAAATCTTGAGATAGGTCCAGTGAGACATTTGACTCATTACTGCCAGTGAACTTGAAAGTACTTGTATTTTGGAATATTTTTACTTCACGAACAGTAGATTGTACCTTCTGAGCAAGAGAAGAGTCCAGGCCCCCAAGTGTTTCCCTAGAATGATACCTCTGCATTTATGTTGATACTGAGATTACAAGATGCAATCGCCTCAGCTACATGTGTAGCTAGGACTGCGGTTGCCTCTCTGTGATTCTTCTGGTGAAAACAGCATCGAAGAGAAAACTAAGTTGTTGAGTTCCATGATCAGGCGAGATGCAGGAATTTGGAGCAACAGAAAGCAAAGACCAATGTGGTTTCTTGCAGTATTGCTGTTATGGATCACACTGGTTGCGTAATACGAAACATTACAAGCAAAAACAATTGATTCAATAATGTTAAAGAGCTATATTTGCTAGGTTAACCATTGTGCCTATACTTAACTGTCTGCCTTCTCTGATCTTGGGTTATTACAGATGAATTCCAACCATGGAAGGCGCAACTGGAATTAAGCAATAATGTATAAAATTAGACCTACCGACCACCATTAATTTGAAATTTGGGAGTCAGATATTACCCAAAATGCACAGGGAATGCTGTCCAAACAACACGCTGTAAAAATTTGGTAAACACGCAGATCAAGGTAAACATAGCGGTTGTACTTTCACACCATGTAAGAGGTTGCTGTTTACGTTCCAAATTCATCGCTGTTTGGTTGATTTTTCCAGGCAGAAGAAAAGAAGAAAGAACATGGCATCAATTTTGCAATCTTTCACTTGTAAGAAGAGTTACATTATAAATGGAATACCTGATTCCTTGTACAAAACATTTTTGTAGGCTTCTCGTGGGGAAGTTCATGTCAAAGGATATCAGAAAAAGGGCAAAACTTTCGAGCTCCATTGACATCGAACCACTATTTTTCGTGCTTTACCTCAAAGATTGCACAGCACAGTGTTGGCATGCGTTGGCACCATTTTTCTAATCCATAGTTCATAACCAGGATTTTAAGGATACAAAGAACTGTACCTCTGCCAGAGTGATATATTTCAGGGAAGGAATTGTGGGTTTTTGCGAACAGTTTAACTGGGTCACCCAGCTGCTCTTTCTTTCAAAAATCATTGAAGTAGTAGAGGAACAGGAGGTGGTGGTAGGAAGGTAACCTTCAAAATAGGGGATCTTGCCTCAGTAGGCTTTGAATAAAGTATATGCCTTCCATAGGGGGATTTGTGCTTATCTTTATACAAGAGCATGGAGATAATACATTCACCTAGAATAGACACACTATTCTAGGTGATTTCTATATCCCACTTTAGTGCTACTCATACAGTTCCAATTGTGCCTTCCATACAAATTTCCTCTAGAATAGCCCATTACTCTGAAATCGCAATATTTCTTGCATATTTAGGAAGTTTACATTACTCCATTTAGTGCCTAATTCTAACCCATCTTCTGTCGAAAACATAGGGGAGAGAATAAAGCAAGAAAACAAATAACTTGAGGAATTACGGCATGTTTGGATAGAGTGATGGATTCACAATCGCAATGTTGTGGGTTCAATTACCATTGCAACCAATGCATTGTGTACTTGGGCAAGGCACCTTATCTCACTTGCCCCTCTCTTCTTACAATACAAGGGTGAAATCAAGAGGTGTTGGGGAAATGTCATAATCTGCTGATAGATTTGTGTGCTTAAACAGCAGCCACAAATGATTGGTGATTTCCAAGTGGCAGTGAGATTATTTGTAAAGCACAGTGATCTTACATAATTGCACTATATAAAAACAAATTTATTTTAATTTGATTTTTTTTTTATAAATCAAGCAACTGGATTGACAAATCTAAACTTTTACTTTGACTATTCAGTAAAAGTAACATGCAGTAAATAAGTAGCCAACAAAGTGCAATAGTTTGTTAATTATATGGTGAATTCTATTGCTATCTTGAACACCTGTTTTGTAGGGCATTCCTCAGTTTCACCTTCAACTGAACCAAAAACTTCCATTCATAAATTTTAACAAAAAAGTAAAAGTATTTGAGGCACTGGCAAAGAGAGACTGTATGGGTTATACAAGGCTGAGAGATAATATAGTCTGTCCAGGTTATATGCTCTGAGCTGCACATTTTCAAGTTTATTGTGTATCCTCAACCGTGTGAGAGCGTAACAAATCATCTTTTTTCACACATTTGGTTTGTATTGTAAATTTGTAAACATGCTGACATGGTATACTATAGTTTGTAAATGTGTTCTAATCTGCCTCAATTAACCTCTTAGCACTTACGGATGATTTGAATGGTTATTTGTAGGGTTTTATGATGACATTGACCATCAGAGATATGCAAGAAAGGTTATTAGGGGTAAACTGCTGACAAAGAGGGCAATAGTGTTCTCACATTAAAATAGAGTGTCTGTATTTTTGTATTGTTTGAGAGGATTCGCTTGTTACTTGTGTGTGTGTGAAATTAATCATGCTCGAACAGTTAAAAAGTTACACCCACAAGCAAAATGAATTTGCCTGGCAGTATCCATTGTTAAGCTTATTTATACATAAGGAAATAGCTGTCTGAAAACCTAACAAACCCTCTTCCTAAATTAAAAAAAGGTCAAAAAAAGTGCTATATACTATAACAGTCCACACTAACAAAAATCTCTTAATTCAACTAAGCGTTAACGAAGATTAAAAATTGACAAGTATAGCGTGCTACGCCTCTCCTTATTTCAACGAAGATAATTTTGCGTAATCAACGAGCAAATCAGCTTCTTGCAATTAAGGAATGTTATTTCGATTAAGAGAGTTACTAGTGTGTACGCACACTTCTTGATAAGAGGTGAGGTGTATTGGGTTACATACCAAGGCCATATTTCAGTAGGCAAACTTGTTTCAATATTTGTTAGTTTTCTACTAGTGTGGACGCAATTGTAACTTAATTAAGTATTATAGTGTGACGCACGTTTATTAACTAATCAAGATTAAACTAATCTTGTCAACAATAAGCAATTTTTGCCAGTGTGTACCGGGGTCCAAGATAAGTAGTAGGTGCTTATTCCCCTACATTTTCTCATCACTCCCTTACCCCACCCACCCCATCAACGCATTCGTCTCCTCATACCACACATCAACTCTTTAGCTTGTATTGTGTAATTAGAGCTCCCCGAAGTGTTATTCACCATACCTGAAATAAGGCAAATACCCAGCGGGGTCCATTTGCATATGAACAAAGAATCCCGTGGGGCCACCTTAATTAAAGACCACGGAAGTCTTGATGGATTAGTGCTATTGCTTGGTGTTAGACCCATGGACCACTGATAATATCAACTACAAAAAATGACTCAAATCAGAGTCTAAACAAATTCTGTTGCCTTTTGGACAGTAAACACTGATTGATGTATAGTATGTCAAGTTTAGGATTTTCTTTAGAAAACGTATTGGAAACAAGTTACAGTTGTACCCTACCTTCCAACTGAACCCTCAACTCTTAAGTTGTATTAGTTATTCAAATCCTGCTGTGACCCATATAGCATAGATACCGTATCTAATTTTGCAGTAGGCCCTGGTAATTTGTCTCTCTAAAAAAATATAATACAGTGTAGATTTGCACAAAAGGATATCCCATGATAGTATTTAACCCCCTTGAGGTTACAGCCATTTTTTATTGGTTATACGAAGAGTTATATGTGTGATTTAACCAATTCAGAGACATGGTAAGAAACTCTTAAAGGTTTGTACAGATATATAGAAGGTCTATTGGAGTGGTTACTCAGAGGTTATAGCATATAAGATCAGGTAATGAGCTAATCAGAAGAGGCCCGAGACTGTTATGGTAAATCTCAGGAGGTTAAAGGAAATCATACAGTGTGAAAAGTATTATTCAAGACCCAATGCCAAACACGCTCCTATTATTTTCTCATACTTGACATGGGTGTTTATTTTGAATTTCAGGAAATGGGGCCATGTTGTACTATGAGCTCAGCACAATGACATTACCAGCCAACCACCTGGCATAAGTATCAAAAGCTTTAAACATTCCAATAGTAACAAAACAGCATTGGCGTACCGACCGGGGGCATGGGGGGGCAAGTTTTCCCCCTCTGGCTTCGAAATCGTGACGATATGGACCAAAATATGCATTTTCGCCCCTTTTTTCTTTTCTGGCAATTTTTGACCAATTTTCAGCCAGCCAAATTTGCAAAATTAACAGTAAATTTTGTGATTTTTCGTCGAATTCAGACCTAAGTGGAGCAATTCACCGGGCACATACAAATTTTGCCCCCTGGCAGGCACTACTTGGAAATTTGCCCCCTCTGGATCAACTTCCTCGGTACGCCCCTGAGTAACAGTAACAGTGGTAACATGCTTCAAGGTAACTACTGAACAGTATGATTTTAAAATAATGTGACCAAATTATGCAAGGTAAATTCAGATGGCAATGTCATTGGCCATTGGTAAGCCTAAAAGTTGCACTTTTTCTTGGAATTGTACAACACCCAAATATATAAAAAAAACGTTAACGAAAATGATACTGTAGTAGACATTGTCAAAACGTTGCTTTTTACTAACAAATGCTGTTAAACATGATTCAAGGCATCTGTGATAGGTGGGATTGATCACAAATTGAAAATGACCCTTGATATTTAACACTACAATGCCACTCTGATGACTGTGGAGCTTAAGTTTGTTTACTATTAATTAAAATTAATTTAAAAAAAAAAAAAAAAAAAAAAAAAAAAAAAAAAAAATATCAATGTAATTGGTGTCTATCTGTTAAAGCTGCTTCCATTGTTTTAAAAAAATAATTTTAAAGTGGTAATCCTATCCGAATTCCCCTAATGAGCACAAGCGCTGTATCTGCCTGTTTTTTGACAAGGAAGTTAAAAGGGACTGCATCTGTGGTACCGACTTTTCATACATTGCAGATTAATCAAGAGCAAAGTGAATATTAAAAATAAGATGAACAGAATCAGCAGGTTTTTCACCCTCATGCTGTGTTCATCAGCACTAGGGATACGGATACATTTGTTCAATTTTGGCCTCACCTACCTAGAAACATTAAAGCAATTTTGAAATCATGAACGGCCTCATGTTGGTGTTGCAAGACTATTGAACGTCTCCTTGATGATTTTCCTTTTTTTTCTTTTCATTTTCAATTTTGTTCCAATATTTTGGGTCTAAATATATCACTATATACTTCCAATATTATATTTACAAAAGAGTTTGATACTTTAGAATCAAGATGTGTCTTAGATATATTATTACTTAGGTATTTTCAATTGGTTGGGGGCCATAGTTCCTTACCATATCATGATCCCAGTAATGGTAATGAACAAAGAATACTTGTTATCAGCTGAATATTTACCTGTCTAAGCAAAAACCAACAACAAAAACATTCTTTCAGTAGTTATATTTTCCATCGAAAGTTACATATATGATCGATATGTCTTATGAATTAATGCACTGAATGTTATTTTCAATTGTGCCCAGAGTGAATTATCACAGTAATTGCAGATGTGAACAAAGGATATTGTTCTAGCGAATCACCTGTTCTAAGCACAAACAACAAAAAATCTTTTACTGTATTTTTATTTCAAAAGCCCGTTTGTTACTTCACAATCAGATATGTCTATTAATATTTTAAATCTAATCATTGCTTATGGTCATGTTTAAATTATCCTCATAGTGAATTGGCATAAAATCTAACGTAATTGCAATGGAACAAATAATGACCTTCTAAGTCGAATATTGCCTGTTCTAATCAAAAACAACTTTTTCTTCCTGTATTTTATATTTCAAAAGCAATAACAATCACTAATTATATAATTTAAGGTGTTTTCAATTGTGAATGTTTCATAATATTCTAGTTACTGCAATGGAAACAAAAGATAACCATTCTGAACTTGAATATTGCTGGTTCTAATGAAAAAAAAAATCTTTTTCTTTTTCTGTACTTTAGCTTCAATGCAGTTTTGATACTTCAGTCAAGAATACGTTCCTATTATAGTAATTGTGCCCTTCGGTAATTATCATAAATGAACTAAAAAGGAATGTTCTAAGCTGATAAATTCGCTATTCTGCCTTACAATACATTCCAATCTGATTCTTCATACTTTTGATACTCTACCACTAAGAGTAATTTGCATACTTGGTCCATATGCCCTGTCATTTCCTGTAAATCGTCTTTGAACTGGATCAGGGGGACCATACTACACTTGTTAACTACAGGATTCGCAGATTTGAACAAAATAATTCTTTTTACTGAAAAAATAAAGGTATTCCCAAAGCCGATTTTATGCAGTGTTTTCACACAATTAACCATCATTACTATTATTCAAGTAGTTTTTGATAGTAAACTTTAAAAAATTATTTGTGTGCTCCAATATGATAGACAACATTATGAACAAGTGAACATAACCACTTTCTGTAAGAGAAAAAGTAATTTTTTCAAATTTAAAATAAAAACAAGGTTTTGCCAGCAAGCATGGAAAATACCATCCAAAATTACCACCACATGAAATGCCCTACAGATCTATTAGGTTTTGATTTTCCCACAAATTTTTTTCTATCACCCTAGTCAATATTTGTCACGCGGAGCTGAAAAAATGAGTATAAATATAGCTGTATATATTATGTGAGATGTGTTAAAGCATTAGTGGAGTTTTTGTATCTATTATGTTGGCACACTATGTCCTTTATTATTGACCATTTCCATTTATAGAATTATCATAAAGCACAAGAGAGCCACTGATGTACCTAAAAGTGTGGTTGCTATGTGCAGTGGCAAAAATGATCCAATTCTACTCATTATGGTTGTATGATTTGTGATATTTTGTATTACAGTTTTCCGGGCGTTGCATAGTACTGCTAAAGTGGAAATTTTCGTGACTCCATTAATTTTCGTGCTTTTCGCGGCTCTGAGCTAGCGCGATTAAAAACCCGCGAAAATGTTGATTTTGTGTGGAGGTCTATGTAGGATAGCTGAAATAAGCGAATTTAAAAACAAGCAAAAATGTTAAAAATTGCTGGAACGGCAAAAAAATTACACGAGGGCGGAAAAAAATATCAACTTTTACAGTACTTTAAAACTTGACAACGTCACAGCTGGACATACTATACTTTGTTCATCACCAAATTGGCAAGGATATTCACACTATGAATTGATATAGAATAGTGTGAGCGCAACTGCATGCAAACACTTAAGCAGCAGACGCAGTGTGTGATGTAAGTGCGGCGCAAGCCTTGTGGCAAGAAGCATGAGCGTAAAAAAAGTTTTCATGCATGGATAAACAAAAGCCAATACTTTTTTATTAGGTGATGAAGAAAGTATAGTATACCTATGCCAAATTTTGCGGCTGAGTAAAGATTATGTGACATTAATGTGTACAAAACCAAGTTAGCACCTGGTTTTCGTGTACTCGACATGTCCCCAAAAAAAAGAGGTGTGAGAATATGCCCATAAAGCTACAGCATTCAATAAGCCTTGCTATGATGATTTGAGCACAGGCATACTGTCAGGCCGTGCTTTGTTCATTGCCCGAATGTTGATGTCACCTCATCCTAAACCCAGAAGTTAAGCATATTTTGGGCTAAAAAAGGGGGACATAATGCACTCTTGCCACCCATGATTTATCATTGTTATTCTGTTAAAGGTGGGTGACCTGATCGACAAACCTCGTTCCTCCACTTTGCTCCATCAAAATGGAAAATTTTGGGAGCGGAAGCAAGTTCATATTTTTCCTCATTACCTTCAGTGAAATTTTAGGCACAGGAAATGTTCCTTTGATTTATGAACAAAAACGTCTACAAATGTGGTATTAGCACAGTTATAACACACCCTGTCCTATGGGCCCCAATTTAGTACACTTTCTGCTTCTACTATCAAAAATTTTGTTTCAGATATTGGGGGCTATGCTTCCAGGTGAGGAGAAAAAAAAAAAAAACATAAAAAATCAGACATGATCGGGTCACCAACTGTTAACAGAATTAAGCATATGATGCAGAGTAGGTATGAGGGGTATAATGTAATCTACAAAACATGTTTATCCGTAAGAAAGTTGAACTTGTTTTACATTATCTATTAGAAGGATATTTTAAATTCAGTCAAAACGGTCTGGCAATTCTATAAGGCTTTGTGAGGTCAAAAGTCATCAGTCCTGTTTCCAAAACGGCAATTATCGTGATTTGCTAAAATCAGAAAAGTAAAAATTATCAAAAATCAGATTTTTTGATCATGTAACAATTATAGGTTATCCTAACATACCCACAGTGAATAAGACAAAACCTAATTACCTAATAAGGACAAAATCGGATATTTACTTATTTTAGTTTAGTTCATTTACTGTCCGTACAGGACTTTACTATAACACGTAATGAATATGGAGATTCATATCTTAGAACAAGGAAAGAAAACAGTATTCACTCAAGTTGTTCAGGACTTATCCTACACTTTTTAAGCTATTCCTGCAAATTTCAAATATTTGATTCTGGGCGGATCACTGATGAGTGCCTGTAAAATATATACCATTTTTTAGTATTTGTCCAATTATGGATTTGAAAAAATGAGCTATCATGACTTATTATGGGTCAAAGGGGTAGAATTCAACAATCCAATACCTTTGCTTGGGGGGGATGGGTGATAAAAACTATTTGGTTTAATATAATTCTGAAAAAAATTGGACCCCCACATTGGACCATGACCTTTGATCTTGCATTGTCAAGACTTGATGGAATTGCTCCCAAAGGTTTTGGACAAACGGGGAAATCATTTTCCCTGTTTAGCTGCCCAAGTTGTACTTAATGCACTTTAGCAGGCTGCCAGCAACACTCAGGAGGAATATAATTTTTCTTAGATCAGGTATTTCATGAGTAAATAAAATACCCCCCCCCCCTTGGCCTATCACCAACAAGCATGATTCATGCCACAGATTTTATATACATACTGCCTTTTTTTGAATACATTCCCAGTCCTTTGTTCATCCAACTAAGGGGTTTTATATGGTAGGGCATTGCTAAACTAAAGGGTTTTATATGATAGGGTTCAGTAAGGGGAGCACATGAATCTTTTATATTGTTAAATTGAATTTTGTAATATTAATGACAAATTGGCTGCATCAATTACAATTATGAATCTGAAGATTGATAAATATTTTTGTATAAAACTGTTCATGTCTTGTTGGTAATTGAATAAAATTGATACTTGAATGTCTGTTGTGATCTTTGATTGTACTCCTTCTCCTTATGTTCTTCATTCCTTGCAGGGGTTTACTCCAAGGCTATTATGCTCCCCAGATTTTCCCAAGTTTTTGGAAGTAATAATTCTTTCTATCCAAGAGGGAAGGTCATTCCAAAATATCTAAATTCTCTCATTAGAATTATTGTGGGTTGCCAGCTATCATCTTGCCTGAAAAACAATGTTGAATGTTTCTTTTTAGAAGAAAATAGGTTGTCATTACATATCACATTTCAGTGCTGTATATTGTTATACATGCATCTGGTACTTTACATTTTCCCATGATAAAACATTCTAGATATAACCAAACTCACTGGCATATCCAGATCTGGCTTTTTGAAAGGGACCCTGGGGCGCAAGGACCTCTAATACTTGAAAATAGGCTGATTTTGCGTATTTTGGTACCCCTAAGATATGCCACTGAAACTATTTTGAATATTAATTGTTAAAGCAAGATCCCATGAGGTTATCAGGGGTTAAAATCCAAAAGCCTCCCAATCTCAAAATGAACTTTGAGGTAAGCAAAACACCTTGCATAATGCATGGGTATACATGGGTAAAATTCACTTGAGACACAGCTATTATCTTGTGGCATTTTGACACTTGGATTCTTATCTAGTGACAGCCATAGTTATTTTGTCAAACCATGTAGACTCCTTAAAGAGGGATTCTTGTCTATTGACCAAACCAGCTTGTGATGAAATAATCATTTTTGTTTGCTTATCATAGGTATCATCACTGTCATATCGATCTATTTCGTCCCCAGTTTTTGTGTCGCCTGCCCTAAGGCAGGAAGACACATAGGGATCACTTCGTCCACTGTAGTCTGTTGTTGATGTCTGTTGTCTGTTGTGAAAAAGGGTTAACATTTGCCTGTAATATCCCCTACTTTGATGGATTTAAACCAAACTTGGATCACAGGTGCAACATGGCATCCCCCATTTGTTGATGAGGTCAAAGGTCACATGCCAATGTCAAAGGTCATGTGAGGTCAAGTTGTAAAATAGGCTGAAAATTTAAAATTGACCTCATTTGAAAAGTTGAAGTTCAATTGGAACCAAACTTGAATCATAGGTGCATCATGGAATCCCTCATTTGTTGATGAGGTCAAAGGTCACATACCAAGGTCAAAGGTCATGTTAGGTCAAGTTGTAAGATAGGCTGAAAATGTAAAATTAGTTCAATTGGAACCAAACTTGAGTCATAAGTGCAACATGGGATCCCTCATTTGTTGATGAGGTCCAAGGTCACATATCAAGGTCAAAGGTCATGTTAGGGCTATCATTCACTAACCGCGACGGCAGGCGACACAAGCGGTCTGAGGACCGATGTATTTTTTTTTAAGTTGCAAGTCGTCCGCTTGAGAACCAGCATATGATACGATGCGACGTCACAGCCGTATTGATCTATTTCGTCTCCAGTAATGTTTATTTCATGAAATATTTCATTTCAAACATCAAAGGTGAACAAGGAAGTCACTGCATCCATTTTGTGTTTTAATGGGGAAACTTAACATTCAATTTTCACTAGCCTAATCCTCCATCTTGGTTTTATATAAAAAAAGAGTGGGCGGTGCAGTCAGACTCTCAAAAACTAAAAAAAAAATCCACAAAAGGCACAGAAAGCCCATTTTTTTATTTTTATTTATAAAGATCTAAAAATTAGAGAACACTTGACCAAAGAGTCCACTTTTTGGTGATGAGGTATTTAAACCTCGTCTGCCTGAGCCCATTATTGTAACACCACACTTGAAGGGGGTTTCCACCCCGATTTTCATTAACATACATATTCCTATAAATTGGTACGACAGGATAGCTTGAGAGTTCTTTCCATTGGTATCAAATAGGTACCAACATTCCCATTATGGCATCATAAGGAATGCATGAGCTTTGAGCTTCCCAAATTTACCAACTCAAAAACATATTAATAGCACTAAAATGTTCTGTGTATATAAAAGTCATTTCCCATCACGTAGAGGCAAAAACCATGTGAAAATCAGATATTTCTAACTTTGTCAAAATTGAATTTTCCCCTTAATGACATCATTGTGATGTAATGCCAGGTATGTTGGTACTCCTTTTGGTATCAATACAAAGAGGACCATAGCTATGTATTGGTACCAAAATCAAATCGTGCTAGGCATGTTGATACTTCTCTTCCAAGGGGGGTTGGTTGTTACCCCCACATCTATCACTTTGGGATCACCCTGTACATTACCCATACCCAGTGGAAGTTTGTTTTTGCATGAAAAGGAGCCTAAAATGTTGATTGACGATTACAAAAAAAAATACATCGGTCCTCGGACCGCTTGTGTCGCCTGCCGTCGCGGTTTGTGAATGATAGGCCTCACATGACCTTTGACCTTGATATGTGACCTCATAAACAAATGAGGGTTTGCATGTAAACAAGTTTGGTTCCAATTGAACTTCAACTTTTCAAATGAGGTCAATTTTACATTTTCAGCCTATTTTACAACTTGACCTCACATGACCTTTGACCTTGGTATGTGACCTTTGACATAATCAAACAACATGGGGGGGATGCAAGTGCCCATGGGACAGAAAGTTTGGTTTAGTGTAAGCCATCAATGGTATGTGGATATTACAGGCAAATGTTAACCTTTTCACAAAGACATCAACAGGAAAACAGGGGACAAAGTGACCCATATGTGTCTTCTGTCTCAAGGCAAGCAACACAAAAAAATTGGCATCAGAAAAGGAGTTTTGCAAGCAGAAAACATGAAGGTGGAGGTGCAATACCCCCCTCCCCATTTTGGTAGACAAGGGGTTAAAAGTCCAAAAGGAAACATTTAGGGGTTGGTCCATGTTTAACAAGGCGGTCACGAACCACAAAGGTCCCCCCGCCCATCGCGCTAGTAAATGGAGGGAAATGTAACTAAGATCACAGGAATGATTGTGATGGAAATAACTGGTTCTCAAACCACTGAGGCTCCTGCCATAGCAGTTGCAATACCTTGGATGACCCCAGATGACCTTGGAAAATGATGGTATCAAATGTTGACTACATCCACCAAGTTTCATGACCATACAACTATTTGTAATTGTTTGACCTTAAATGACCCTACTTGACCTTCACACTTTTTGGTTCAGAAATGTCAACCACATCCACAAAGTTTCATGACCATGCAACCATTCGCTGTGATTTTGATTTGACCTTGGATGACCACAGATGACCTTGAAATGACTGGAAAATTTTGGTACCCAAAGTTGACTACACCACCTGGTTTCATGACAATGCAACGGTAACCATTTGTGATGTTGGATGACTCACATGACCTTTAAAGGCACTATCAGTGATTTGCTAAATCAGAAAATTGACAAAATCATCAAAAATTGCATGTTTGTAACAAGTACAGGTATTCTAACATGCACTGCAAATGATAGGACCAGAAGCAACCTAATAAGGACAAAATCGGAACTTTTAGTCATTACTGTCCGTTCGGACACTTACTACAACACATACCTGAATGGAGATTCCTATCTTTGAACACTGCCGTTTTCTTCTTTTTCTGTAAATTTGTCAGTTAGAAAAAGTAACTTAAGAGAATTCTACAGACTTGTGCTTCACCTTTAAGCTATTCCTGCAAAATTAATAGATTTTGACTCTTTCGGATAAATCACTGATAGTGTCTTTAAATGACCATCAACATTTTCGGCAATGAATGTTTACCACCCCCACCAGGTTTCATGACCATACAACCATGTGTATTGATTTGACCTTGAATGACCCCACATGACCTTGAAATAACCTTAAAAATTTTTGGCACTGAATGTTGACCACACCCACCAAGTTTCATCAATCATCCTACCACAGTTGACAAGGGGTATAGAAATTTAATCAAATTTTTGATCGCATTTGACCTTTAACCCATGCCACATGCCCCACCTCCGAACTCATCCACCGCCTACTTGGGTGACATCTATGGCGCAAAGATGGACACCCACATTTACTAGATCCAAAGATGTTGTGTTTTAGGTTTAATAGCAATTTATCCCTATTTTTGACCAAATTTGACCTTATTTTTGATATTTGACCTTTGACCCACTTCAGATCCCAGCCACCGCCTACTTGAGATACATCTATGTTGGTTGCGAAGATGGACACCCACACTTGCTTAGATCCAAAGATGTCGCATGGGACGTACGGACGCAGGGCATTTCTATAGTCCCCCTTGCCAACTTAAGTTGGCGGGGGACCAAAAATTGCACTTGGTCCATCCAAAAAGGTCCACTTTACATTTGCCAGCTATTGGACCGAGATAAGTTTTGCTCAACTTTTGGGATAACCATTTCAAACTAATAGTATATGGATTTTTGTTCTTATTATATTTTTAAAGGAGAATGCCAAGTCATTGTACAAATGTTGCCTTTTTGACCTGCAAATGAAGCTTTAAGGGTTGCCCTGTATTTCAATAAGTTGCAAGGTAGACTGAAAATATTGTATATCAAGTCCAATTTATGTGTGAGAATTGTCAAGAGAATGTCTATTTTTTTGCTTTAATTTAATATACATTTTCTATAACTATGACGTTTCATATAGAAGTCCCATAGATGCAAATGATGTATTGCCGTTCATTCCGTCAAACGCTACTGCACAACGTCATTAAGCGCATGACGGAATCAATTCCTCATTTGCATCCTTGGGACTTCTATATGAAACGTCTACCTGTTAAAGAGCGGCTCTCATGGGTACTGATGGGCTAGTCAGGACTCCATTTGGTTTTAATGCTGACTGGATGTTAGCACATTTACAAGAATGATCAGATTAATATTTAATGGTTGTACACATCACACGATTAAAGTCTATGGAGTCCTGGATTTGATATCTGTATAACATAACTTTTTATTCATGTAAACACACTTTGAAGCCAACTTGTATTAAGTATGTCTCCACTCTCACATCCAAATCAATGGCGATTTGTTTTTAATATTTCAAATTCCATACGCTGGTGTGTCGCTGCTTGCATTACACAATTGTCATAATTATTATGTTATACCCTTTGCAGCTACTGCATGTGCTTTAATCTTTTAATGAAACAGAGTAGGGTATAATGTTATTATGCTACACAATTATGCACTGACAGAGGCTAGCATGGATCAGATAGTGCATTAGTGATTTGAATGTGCTATTAAAACAAGTAGTGTGCCACTCACAATGTGCTGTAGAGACCAGCGTTAATCAGGTAATGTATAAGGTCATGTGTCATGAACTCGCCCCCTTTTGCGTTACATGCCTTATTATTCAATGTATGTCACCAATTGATGTTCAAACTCAGATATTTCACTTAAACTTCACTGAAATGTAACAAAAGTACCGTATATATATTTGGAAAGCCAAAGCTGTAAGGAATCTAAATATGTGCATTGCATCTCATTATATAGGGTGACCTTGTAAATATACAGGGTGAAACATTTATTTTTTGATCAAAATGAACTATAACTTCTGCAATGCAAATTTTTCAGGTGTCATTAGAAATCTTCTTATTAATCACATAATTTGGTGCAAGAACAGATATGCTAACAGAGTGTGGGTAAAGTATTACATTAATTTACAGCATTTTTAAGGTTTAGGGTGTTCCAAAAAAACAAATCCTGTTGTTTCCAATTAAAACCATTTTTCAAATTAAAAAAAAATTAGCTCTACCCTCTACACAAATATAGACTGCATTTTTGAATTCCTCATCAATTTCCTTTCAGAATATGTATACATTGACCTTGATAGGGTTAGTAATTAAAAGGTTACAGCAAAAATTGTGTTTGCTGTTCTTCAGCAATGTTTTGAATGCGTTTTCCTATATCTTCCATTGTGAGATATAGGAAAACGTGCATACGCAGATACAAAATGGGCCATAAGTTCCATTAGATATAACCACACGCACTGTTTAATCATAAAATGTTAAGTGGAATGTGTTAGCTTTCATTTAGTACCAAATTTATAGCAATACACCCAGATTTGACGAAAAAAATTAACATTTCTGCAAAAATTTTACTAAATTGACAAATTCCCATAGAGTTTCTATAGGCGGCACCGCTTCCTGTGGCGCTGCTTCCTGCACCACCCCTTGGCTTCCAACTTTAAATAGCTGTATCTGTACCTCACTATAAGCTAGACCAATGAAACTTTGCAGGCATATAGCATATTAATACAGCTTTAAAATGACACTAAATTTGGTGGGATAGCTTGTGTTGTTTTTGAAAAATAAAATCAAAACAACAGCATGAAACCAAAAAACGTAACAGCACCACCCTTTTTGGGAGGCGAGTTCAAAACGACTGACCATAATGTTCATCCACTGATCAGAAATCTTTAGAAATCCTTTCACAAAGGTGTCATGTGCAGTAAAGCAAACCACAATCCACCAATCACAAATTGGCGACATCACCTATGAAGGTCAACATTTGAATGTGTATACTGCGATGCGATTGTTCTTATCAATCACTCATTTCACCACTTTCAATTGTTGCATGGTTGAATATGTGATCAAGTCGCTAGAACTTGATTGGTTGACGATGTTTTCATTTTAGGAGATGGTGGCCCAGGATTGGTGTTATTTGTAAAAGGTTTACTAAGATAATACAAATATATCATCTGACCAGAAGTATGCATGATGTCATCATTTCGTGGGGCTATTTTATTTGCCCTCCATGATGAAACAACCAATATAGCGAAAGTGGAAACATTTTTTGGTTAGTTTTTGTCCAAACTTAACCAAAAATATTGTTTTCACTTTCGCAAGATTGGTTGTTTTTTCATTATACTATCGACTGACAACTAGCGGAGATAAAGCAGATTTAAAACACCCTAACTTCTACATAATTCAATGGGATTTGACAGTGTAAATGACAGTTGCACCCTGGTGATTAACTAGTTTTGCATGAGATTGTGGGACTTTCTGAAAAACATCCTCCGGTCTGCCAAAGACCATTGTATCCAAGTGTCATGAAAATCGATAGACATGTGTATACACCAAGCAATTTTATAATTCCGATTTCTGACCCTTTTTGGGGCTGAAAAGGTCACATGAGGTCACCAAGGTCATCAACATGTGGGACATTACCCAAGGGCCATTGTATCGAATTGTCATGAAAATCGATCAACATGTGGTAGTTGTTGAATATAAGAATTCACAGCTAGTCTTGATGCGGAGACAACAACAGAATACTAGTAAACAGCAAGCCTATGCACTCGGTCTGTACTAGTCTCTAATATCGATAATTGCATACAAGTGTGTTTCTTACATTTAGCAGTTACCCAAAACGTGGATACACCATGCAATTTTATAATTCTTTTGGGGCATGACCTCTTATGACCTCTAGATGAACTTTGACCCCACTCGTGATAAGGGTAACTGTGGGGCACTTCCCAAGGACCATTACATGCAAGTGGCATGAAAATGTGTGCATGTTTGATATAAAATTGGATCGATTAAGCCCAAATTAATTGGTTGAGCTATGAGTTGCAAAAATATTGGGCGAGATGCAATCGAGCCCAATATTTTAAAACTCATAGCGAGACCAATTAATATTGGGCGTAAATCATACAATTTTATCATTATCATGTTTTGGATCCAATATTTTCACACACTTGGACTCCTCAAAACATGATAATGTGGAAACTTGGGCAAATTATGTTTAGGGTTGGCATTTTCACCACAGACAGACACACTACCAAAGCAATCCTCTTGCAGACGGCACAAAAATACTGCTCACCTGTGGTTGATGGTCTCTTATTTTCTTTTTTGTTTTTATCTATTTATTTTTATTTGAAAAAATACAGCATTCACCGAACACAAGTGTTGCTTGCTGGTGCGGTTTGTGAATGGGGACAAACGTCACACAAGGACACCAACACGGACACTACGCAAGGACCATTGAATCCAGGTGTCATAAAAATTGATCGACATATGTGGATACACCATGCCAGGGCCGTATGGGGGTGCGGGACTTCAAAAAAGTGGACCTTTTTTCTGAAAAAGTGGACCTAACCCCCTAAAATGGTCCTTTTTTGGACTTTTTGAACATTTCACCGCCAAAAAGTGGATTTTGTCAATATTTCTCTAAATTTCGGACCTTTCAGACCATATATATGCCTGCTTTAAATGTGTGTGTGTGTAAGCCAGCGATTTCAATCAACGCTCGCGATTGAAAGCTGCAACTATTGAATATCGCACTGACGTCACTGACTGGAGGAAGATAAATGCACTATAGTGGTTCAGTTCTTTGCCGATTTCTTCTTGGGTTTCTTGGCCTTCTTTGCCGCTCTCTCAAGGCTTAGCCTTTGCCTTGGCTGCTCTCTTCGCCTTTGCTGCAGCTTCCTTTGCCTTTGCCGCAGCTCCCTTTGCCCTTCTCTTTGCTGCAACTTCCTTCTTGTGTTGCGTTGCCCTGGCTCTTCTTGCCTTAGCTTGTGCTGCATCCACACATTTAGCTCTAAGATGGAACAACGCTTGCTCCTTGGCCCTTGACCTGTACAAGTGTACCCTTGCCTTCACCTCTACGAATGCATGGCATTCTTGATATGGGTGTTGAGTTTAGCCACATCGCACTTGTATTTGGCAGCAATGTATTTCTTGATTGCCGGAAGAGAAGAACCACATCTCTCCTTCAAAGCAGCAATGGCTGCCTGCACCATAACAGCACATTTCGTATGAGTACTTGGTCTTGCCCTCCTTGCCGCCGCCTTTTGTAACACACAATCATTGTCTTGTCTTAAAAAGTTTGATGGCTCTTAATAGAGCAATTTGGATTTGAAGTGGCTGGTCTATTTCTTCTTTGATGACCTCTTTGCTACCCTTTTCTTTGGTGAAGATTTCTTTCTTGGCTTGGATTTCCCCTCCTCCTTCGACGCAGCTTTCTTCTTCTTCATTGCAGCCTTCTTTTTGGGCTTAACAGTGTTGTTCTACCTTCACTCTCCTGACCTTTGCTTTTGCAGCATCCACACGCTTGGCTCCAAGACGGAACGACCCGCTTGCTCCTTGGCCCTTGACCTATACAAGTGTACCCTTGGCTACACCTCTACGAATGGCATTCTTGATATGGGTGTTGAGTTTGTCCACATCATACTTGTATAGTTTGTCTCATCTTAAGTTGAAGGTGACATCACTGCGACTTTTATGTTGCGCAGCCATGAATCTCACATGCTATGCTTGGAATCATAGCATGATACGCACGCGAATAAAGGCGGCACGATCAAGACGTAAGTGGGACTGTAAAGACGCATAATGACGTCACCTTCAACTTAAGGTGAGACAAAGTATAGTTGGCAGCTATGTACTTTTTGATTGTTGGAATGGAAGAGAAGCAACAAGAGCTTGCACCACAACAGAGCATTTTGGATGAGTTGATGCCACTTTCCTTGCCCTCTTTCAAGGTGATTTCTTCTTCAGGGACTGTGAACCCATAGTTGCTGTATCTATTACATAGCAATAATTTAGTCAAACATGTTGAAATGGTGAAAACAACCAGAAGCAACTTCTATATTATTTCTCTTTTCACCTTGCAACAAAATACAAAAATTCTCATATCTCAACAGTGTCTTAAAATATTTTTGTACTGTATTTAATAGTGCTTCATACCTTAATATTAAAGGCCGACTCAGATTTCCCGATGAGGGCACACTCAATTTTCAAACAAATTGTGTTTTCTCCATGTACATAAAGCATGTGCATAAACAAATCATTGTGTGAAATAACTAAGCTCAAATCGAAGTCCTTCATATAGAAAATCACAACTTTGTTATAAAATTCCGGATCTGGAATTTTTGTCATACACAGTATCCTATGGCGCTGTTATATTGTGCATAAATGTTCACTGTATGAAAATGGAAAACCCGATTCATCTCTAACTTTGGAATTAAGCATTTTAGGTGACTATCTTTAGTTCTAGATGACTATTTTCAATTACTGCATAAAAAATTATATTTTGAAATCTCTGAGTCAGCCTTTAATTAGGCCAATATTGATCAAACCAAACCAAACATAACAGCATTGGATTTGGCAAGTTCTTGTCACCGTTTGACCTATATCACATAGGCAGTTGATAAGTTTGAACAGAAAGAACACATGCAGGGCAAGTCCTTGTTCTTGTGCATAGCCACTGTAACTGTTAAGTATTTGATAGAGTTATCTACGCAAGTGCTAATAAGCACCATGCTTTACTGTTATTTACAGCCATCTCTGTGTCTTCCTTCTTTTACTAACTGCCAGGCATTTCTTTTACTAACTGCCAGGAATTACATCAGAAGATTGTTCATTGTCTACTGGTTCATCCTGTTCCTCATGGCCAATGGTAACACTCTCTGTTTTTCCAGATGTCTTTTCACTACAAGTTACATGTAAGGATCCATCTCTGTACAGAATCAAGAAAACATCATTTTTGAAACAACCTGTTGGCAGGGGTTCTTGTGTTTTGTTTGAATAGAGATGTGCTTCCCAGCCACTATCTATACCAATTTTCTGCCCAAAATGGGACCCGTAGTAATTTTGGGCCAAATTTAATTGAAATTTACTCTATGTTTAAATTTGTTTTAAAAAGTTTCCAACTTTTGGCAAATTTGGGAAATATTGGTTCCATATTGTGAAAATATGTCCCAGATGCATAGTTTGCCCAGTCCATGAGTGGAAATCCTGGTAGGTGCAAACAATGGGGTGGAAAAATGGCTGACTTATTATAAATATCTGTTTTTTCCTTCCCCATTTTCACTCAACTTTTTTTTGAGGGGGCACTCTGCTCATTCTACCACCCCATCGGCTACGCCACTGTTTTACCCAGTTTTGTGACAATTTTAGCCGTATGGTCCTTTGTGTTAACAGTGCATTTTCTAGCACATTCATCTTTGTTTATGGTTCAATAGATATCCTCAAGAAAGGATTATTTCCAAAATTTCAGTTGATTCCGATGGTGATTCTTGATGTTATGGGCAAATGTTTGTATAACGGTGTTCCATAAGCCACTGTGTTGTAATTTCTCTGAGTTTACGGACAGAAAGTATAAAATTGCAAATTCTTCCAAAATAGATCGAATCTGCACGTAAGATTAGGTACATAAACTATACTTAGGTCAGCAGTTCAGATGATATTTTTATGCTTTTAAGGTAAATCGGGGGACAAGGCTGTGAATCAAGAAATGCCCCTTAAGAATCCCTCCCCAGAGAAATACACCATACCTGAAATTTGTATGGATCGTATTGTTTTGAATGGAGAAAGAGTTCACTTTATTGAAGTTGTTGGGAAGTACATCTTCAAGTTCAAAAGTACAGATTTTCACAGTGGAACTTTAGATGTTTCAATTGCTTTTGAATAAAAGGAACATGATGATGAAAGTTAGTTAATATGACATGGTGTATCATTACATTTTGACAAAGAGCTCTGCCTACCTTTTGAAATGAAACACTGTGTTAATACTCAAGTCTTCAGGTCCATCAGCTGGAAGATCTAGCAAGGTAACCTGTGTGTTAAATGCATAATGACAAGACTGTTATTTGAAAAACAATTGTGTTACTCAATTTGACCTAGATACAGCCCCAAGTGTTTACAGGGTATAGGTCACCGTGGGACAATGTCACTTCTGGTGAAAATTAGTTAAACTACAACTCATCCTTAAAAATTAAACTGCACCACACTGGAACAGTACAAAGTACAACCCTTTCTCTACATCTTCCACTAGGTTCATTACACAGAATATTTGCCCAAGGGATCTCTCTATATGCTCATATAGTCAGCTTTACATAAAATGCCATTTTCACATGTTTTTTTTGGGGTTAGGTCCAAACATCAGATCAGAATTTGACAATTGTAACTGGTTTGGTAAATCAAAACAACCATCTCTTTCACAGCCTAAAGCGTCACTACAAATGACATGGCACACTAAATGTACAATTTAGTAGTGCGTATTAACCAATTTGTTAATTTGTACTGTTTTGTTGTCAACAGCAGATGAATAAAGTACCCGGATTAACACAGGGACCTATACTTTTCGATAACATATGATTTTTTATCTTTAATATGAAAATTATCACCAATAATCCTGTTTCATGCAATATCCCATTTTCAAGGGAGTAGCTACCATTGTGTGTATCATAACAGCTCTTAAACCACTAACAAACAAAATCAGTTTCCTACCTTTGCAAGTAATGTTGAGCTATCGATGCTGCCATTGTCTCCCTCATACACATGTAAACATACTGATGTCTGCCCTTTTGCTAGCTTGAATGTGTGCTGTTTCTTCACGGGGAAATAAGTGAATTTTGGAATGGCTGTTTCAGTTGCGATTCACCATTGGTCCCTAGTACCTGTAAAGATCAACAAAGTAAAAACATCACACCTTTATGGACATATTTCTTAGTCGATTTTGAAACAGAGCCAACTGAAAAGAAAGATAATTTAATTGGAAGATAATTGTTTTACATAGGTTTCATGTCCTCCTAATTTTTAACAAAATATTTAAACATTTGCATTTCTCTCATTTGCAATGTATAATATACAATTGTGATGTGAAAGAGTTGGGAATTCTAATTTCAGACACAAAGTGTGTCCATGTTCCGTATGTTATTACTTTGCTTCAATCCTAAATTTACAATATTCCCACCAATGGCTGTATGAACATCAGATTTTCAGTAAAATAAGGCTATGAACACAGAAACCCACACCAAAAGAATTTGAAGAATTAGCATGATGTATTTTCTTTATTGCATTAATATTTATTCCTGACCCATAAACTACCAAATTATGCAATGTCTCATTTCATTATGACGCATATAACGTTCAACTCAAAATGATGAATTTTGGATCAAATCTAGTTTTAAACAGAAACCATCTTGCGTTGTGACAAATGCATGAAGTGATACACAGATATATGTATAGATATGATTGCCTTTGGATTTTGACCCAAATCCTTTCGCTCATTAATCACTTACCTTTACTAGTATATCCTTAGCACAACACTCCAGCTGCCTATCATTGTCTTTGAGTTCTATTTCTTCATCATCTTTGCCAATCAATATGGCAGCCTAGAAAATAGGTAACCAATGTGTTAGCACCCGGATTTTGATTGGATTAATGCAATTTAAGATACTTTTTTTTTAAAATTTTGCTTGAAGGCATAACAATAAAACACGCAAGATTCTGAACATGAGCTTTCTTCCGATATCAAAGTCTCATTTTGATGAAGGTGGTGGTTGTTGGGGGGAGGGGGAGGGGGGGAGATGAGGCTATCAAACAGGTCACCACCTTTGCCAATATCCTTGTACACCAACAGGTATTGTGGATGCCCAAGCACACTGAAAATTAATTTAGGGACTTTAGCTAAAATTATCCACATGTGTTAGGGATGTTTACACTAATGACAGCTCTTAACCATTTTATACTATGCAAGTTCTTTAAAACATTTATATAGATTAATGAAATTAACCTTGATTATAAACTACCAGTATGGATAACAATCAAGGTTAAATGACCTTTGTGAAGAGAGTGAGAGGTTGAAGAATGAGGCAATTATGAGATTAACAAGTGGGGAAATGAGCTGATTTTAATGGAATAAACCATAATCATGGTGGTTTGGTTTTATTCTGCCATATAGTAGTGGTAGTGTATTTGGGTGATTGGCTGTTTTAAGTAAAAAGAATCCGGGCTGCCTACAAATCATTTTTTGACCAAAGACAGTCTATCATCTAATTAATTTTCAATAAGCTAGGGGGTCCAAAACATCAATGAAATCTTGCTAATTTGATATTCAAATGAAATCTTCACAGGAAGCAAAACAATGAGGGATTGGAAAGATGGAATCAACAATAGACAATGAAAGTGAGTTTGAATGATGTGAAAAAAATACAGAAAAGATTCATGGCCCAGGCAAGGCTTGAACCTGTTTAATGTTGTATCATTCACATTCTAAAGTTAAAGGGGCATTTTGTGATCCACAGCCTTGTCCCCCGATTTAACTCAAAGAAATTGAGATTTTTATATCGTCTGAACTGTCGGCTTGCGTATATTTTGTGTGCCTAATCTTACGTGCAAATTCGATCTACTCTATGAGAAATTATTCAAAAACACATTATGTTTTATAAATCATCTAACTGAAGCCTGATTTCCTTTCCAATGTTGACTGAAACATAAGCATTTCCCTTCTGAGAAGTGGAATGC
>JAMKCH010002733.1:0-55949 GCA_023653785.1 Ophioderma brevispina
CCAATATGTACACACACTAACTTTCCAACTTCCCTGTTCATAATTCAATTCCAGGGGTCACTTGCGACCAATGGACTCAGCATGGATCCAGTCCGATCTAAATATATAATTTAATATCAGAGCTCTTATATCCTTTGGGCTTTCTAACCGGAATACGGGCTGTGGCAAGGCTTTTATTTAATCAGTATTTGTTCTATTCCGTAAATCAATAAATTACACTAATAAAGTTGGACTCAGAGGGGTGGTACCTTGTTATAGTGTGTTTGAAATAAATCTTTCAACAACATCAATTCACAGAGGCAATGGTGTTTTGAATCAATCCCATGATGCCTATGCAATGGTGCCTATACTGTACTTGTACTCAACACATGTCAGGACTTTAGGGATAAAAGTGGTTTTGAAATTTAGAACCACAAGATATTTCCATAATCAAGGCTCACCTTCCCGAAGTACTAAGCTTTGGTGGGCTAAAAGCATGAAAGTCCAGGGGTTTTTTTATGTGTTAACTGTGCGTGTTCCGATGCGTCTTGAGACCCCCCTGATTTACACGGAAGTAGATCGATTTTGATATCATAATGAAGGCCGGTATTTTCTCATTGTCCGTCCTGAAATTTGAGCCCTCAAATCCATTTTCAAGTCCCAAGATATAAACAAAAAAATGCGTTTAGTGGTTAACCATCAATATTAGCACAGTATTGAATAGGGCCTTTGCATGTTGCCATTATGGCATCTACCATCAAAACTGCAAGTTTTGTTTCCCATGGATACTTGATGGGCGTATGTTGCCGTGCCAGGCTCTCCATATTAAGTACAGAACACAATAACAATAAAAAAATCGGAACAGCACCTTTAGACTAGGAATTTTTATGGGATCACATAAGAGAAGCTATCAGTATCTTCCCACAATGCATGGCTTCCAAAGAGATTTTTGTACAGGTAGTCCTGTGAATCGTTAGAGACACATTCTTAAATGCAAGTTTGTGATTAATGCTGTTACTTTTAGCTATGTTTCCCACTACCGTTCACATCAGTACCTGTACAAACCCTCCACTGAAGCAATGCATTGTGGGAAGCTACTGAATATCTTCTCTTGGATTCACATGACCCTATTTCACAAACGAACTTCTTTACAACATCATTAGAACATATCGAAAAGCGGCCGCAACTGCTTAATATAATTACCCTTGGTTGGGTCACCTGTATCGCGCTAACCAACGCACAGAAAGCTGCAACCTGAGTAAAATTATCCAATACATTTTATTTCCCCTTTGTGGCTCATAATAAATTTCATAGACAACTTAGTACAATTTGTATTGCAATTAGATTCAAAGTCCATATTAGCGAAAATGGTCGTGGTTTAGTTCTGACATCGTCTTAATGATACTGACATTGCTGATAAAAAAAAATGGGGGACAAGCAAAACCACACTTCTTCAAACCATTTCCATCCATTACATCGTTTCCATATACTAATAACCGTTTTGCTATTTTCGATCGTTCGTGTTATTAACCTATTCAATTCACCATCACAATGGACTTCGCAACCAACCTCGTGTCCACACTGCGCATCGGGTTTCCACATGATGTAACCTGCCCACCCTGTGCAGTAATTGGTTGAATAGATCACACACACACATGCATATGCATGGTGCATAGGATGTGTGGTACGTCTTAATTAGCACGACGTGCCTCGTTGTGGTTGGTGGTTTTGGAGGATTCTTTTGCGTTTGTATGGCATTGGGTAGTGGTGCCGCGGCGGCAAAACCTAGACTCCTTTATAAATATTGTTGAGTGTCCGTAAAAGTGTGTTCCGTTGCCTATTGAGGTGAAATTGTCCCAAACCTGGTGCCTTGTGGGGCATTGACTCCAACACCCTCTGTATCAGAGGATGCTAGGTAACCTCATTATAGTCTGTTTCAGATCAAATATTGATATCAATCAAAGACTTGTGTAGTAGCATTTTTGTATTTATGTTTCTTTATGACCCAGGTAAAATGGGGGGGAATTACCCCTCTATTGTGACCAAAAGAGAGACTGCGATGTTTTGTGTTTACATTGGCATGCATTCAGTACAGGGATCAATCAAGCAAAACCATGATCGCACTGTGGAATGGAAATGTTCATTATGCAAATTTGCTTATACGGAAAACATCAGAAAATCATCAAATTAAGAGTTTATATTTTGTTTACTGGCATGGGATTAATTTTGAACATTTACCTGAAGTGGGTGTGCTTGAAATCATGTTTTAATAGGCGTGGTATTAGTACTTTTTATGTTGATTCTGTAATTTCTAATATGTGCATATAATTATGACTTAAGATAAAAAACCCTTTCCGGTGAATATCCAGATTTAAGCGTGATATGTGCACATGCATGATCCGATATACATTTTGACCTCTAACAAACATCATGTGTACTGGTGTAAGCAACAATCAGCTGTTTAGTGTTAGATGTGTGTGAAGGGTGCCATCGCGGTAGTCTATTTACAGGAAGACGGTATGATAAATTTCCTCAAATACTCATTTTGTTTCATTATTGATGGTTTGTTTATAATTAAGCCCAGTCGTGTGGATTTATATGCCATTTATCCTGATGCATTTTCCAATTTTTATTTTCTCGCATAATCGCTGCTAATCCCTTGAAGAAGCCTTAAATTTCATGACGCAAAATACAAGAAAATCACTATTGGTAGGTACATAGACATCAGTCTTAAGTTTCTTTACTCTAGGTGTGGTATAGAGCACTTGAACACAAAATGTCCTGGTGACCCTTTTAAAAAGTTTAAAAATAATAGACTGTCAATGCCAGTTATGTTAGTAGTTAAAGTGCATACTATATTGCTCTAATAACTTGCTACTCTTTAATAAAGGCCCCCTATGACTTTTCATGAAAAAACAAAAACCTTCAAAACCCCCCTAGTTTTTGGACTATAGTGAAGCTATAGAGCCTTTCCGATACGCAGAATGTGCCTGTACCATTAAGACACTTTTCGTCAGTTTCCAGAGTTGCTATAAAATGTTCACACATTTTTCTGGTTGTGAGTATGATCTTTTAAGTGGCATGTGCGTTTGGCTAACTAATTTTTCAAGCTTTTCCACTCTAGTAGCAGCCAATAAAGTGGCAGGGGAAAAGCATATTTTGGATAACATTGGGAAAATGATGGAATACTACACACGACATCATGTCAACATGACTGGAAACAAACAGCATTTGGTGCCAAGAAGTCAGCTGAGACTCAAATTTGTCCACAACCAGTGTTGTTGTGTTTTTGTGTAACGGGCCTGCCCGCTCTGAGGGGCAAAATTTCCCCAGTCTGGGAAAATTTTCCCTCTCGGGGGGGGGGGGGGGGGGGGGGGTAAAGGCCAATTTTCCAGTCAGAGGCTAAAAAACGGCGGATTAAGCATGATTTTCTGCAATTTTTTCCCAGCCAAAGTTCAGGGGGGGCAACCTGACCCCCCGCCTGTTACGCACTTGTCCACAACCCAACCAG
The DNA here is from genome assembly GCA_023653785.1 of Ophioderma brevispina. Classification (NCBI taxonomy): domain Eukaryota; kingdom Metazoa; phylum Echinodermata; class Ophiuroidea; order Amphilepidida; family Ophiodermatidae; genus Ophioderma; species Ophioderma brevispina. The sequence goes on from JAMKCH010002733.1 coordinate 3,491, forward strand.
TACACTACTAAATTTGTAGCACAGATAATTTTTATAAGTGCAAAACACTGGATCTGTTTACATCAACTTTTGTGTAAACAGCATTTTATAGTGGTTTTAATAATGGTGACTTTTGTCCATGTGTGCGGCCCTATGAGAAAGGAGATCATATGATATCGATGGTTGTTAATGGTTCAGATATAAAAATCTTCAAACTTTTGGAGGTTGGGGTAAGTCAGGGGATGAGGATGTGGATCCCGAAATGCCCATTTAACAATTAATGGGGTGTTTATAATTTATTAATTACCTTTAGGGTGAATTATAAACCTCCATTACTGTTAACCCTAAATGGGTGGTTTAGATTTGAATTTTAAGATGTTATTTGTTATCCAAAAGAATACTGTATAGAGCTACAGAAGACCAGGATCTAGGGCTCATGCTAACACACATAAAAACTCAATTGCATGATGATGAAAATGTGTTTAATTTATGGATTTGACTATGAATGACTTTTTTCTGGACATTGGATCCAGAATTGTTAAAAAAATTCTGTAAAATATGATACCAATATTCTTAAAGTAGAAACATTATGAATACATAATGTTTAAATCTAATTATGACAAAAGAAGGGAAAAATCATTATTTTATTATAGGGTTAAATGGTAAAGAGAGTTGACAAGAAGGGGTTGGCATATTACATAAAGTTTTCCATCTAATTAAATGACTTGACCTTAATACTCAATCTGTCAAAGTTCAGGCCCATATTCAGTCAGTTTTGATAGGACGAGATAAAAAATGTGATTTTGAAAGCCCAAAGAACACTGTTCAAATAAAATATGGTTCACAACCAAAATGGAGCAGCATCTCTTAGCGCAAAAACATCCAAACAAACATCTTAGCACTAAGATCACAGGGTAAACGAGAAAAGTAATAGCGTTCTTCAGATACCAATATTTTGACACTTCGGTAGGGTAAAATCTGAGGTCTGGGGGCAAAAGATATTAAACAATTTTCCTGTTGAAATGTTGCATCTATGAGCATGTTGCTTCAAGTTGAGAAATAGGAGCTAATAGGTTAAAAATGTAAAATTGACCTCCATTGAAAAGTTGAAGTTCAAACTTGAGTCAAAGTGCAACATAGGATCCCTCATTTGTTGATGAGGTCAAAGGTCATATGCCAAGGTCAAAGTTCATGTGAGGTCAAGTTGTAAGATATGCTGGGGGTCCACAGCTTATATTCTTTGAATAAAGCGAGCATGAAAGCCAAGAACAGTGAAATTCTAGTTTTTTTTCAGCGGAAAAGGGGTACATATATTTTCAGGGGAGCAAGCATATATTGTTTGTTAGTACAGTATAAACCTATGTTGTTTTTACTGTAAATTGGCGTGTGTGCAGAAAATCACTAATTCCACAGGGGAGTGGGGAGGGGGGGTTTGGCAGATGCCCCCTGCCCCCTCCTGGTTATGCCACTGTGCATGGTGTCTTGCAAGCTTACAAAGAACACAAGAGTCAATCCAGAGAATGCAAAATTTCCAAGTCTTTCTGCCAGGGGGCAAAATTTGTAAGTCATCCCAGTGATTTGCTCCAATTAAGTCTGAACTTTTAAGATGAAATGCATGCGTAGTGCGAGAAAATAGCTGAATTTACTTAAATTTGCCCAAATTTAGGCTGAAATTAGTCTAAATTCCCTCAAAAAGAGGGAAGAAATGCATATTTTGGTCCATATCGTCCCACTTTTTCGAGCCAGAGGCAGCAACTTGCCACCCCTGGTCCCTGGTCGGTAAGCCCACTGTAAGAGTCAAGTCTGCACATGCTGTTGAATCGAATGTGCGGATTTCATGACCTCATGTTGGGGGAATTTAAATTTTTTATAATATCAAAAATTTTGTATAGATGGGTATAGACACCAATATTAAGGACACATTTCAATGTCATGATGAACATTTTCAGCATTTGTCAACAATACATCCTTAATTCCACGATATTCACATACAAAAATTGCGTTGCCTTCATTGGTCGGTTTGTGATTCATAATACTTGCTGCAGATTAGTGGTGAAAAAGTACATTTGATATGAAAAAGAAACCAATGTTCATCTGGAACACTACCAAGTGAGCACTAAAATAAAAGAGAATTGAAACCATTTGTGTAAATTGGTTGCTGTTGGGTAGTAGACAGAAAAAAGTAAGTAGTAAAAGCCGACTGTCTGCGGTTTAAAATGAGTGTACAATTAATGGATTAAGCAGACTAACGAGTTGTATGGCCTTAGAGCCACCCGCAGTCTGACGGTTTTCAGTGACACTGCACGTAAGGAAACAAAGTACATCATAATTTCTAGAGATTAAAATGAGGGTGGCTTTAGATCTTTTTGGGGGGGGGAGCCAGTCTAAGATGTAGACATTTGGGGGAAATTATTAACCCAAAAAAAAAAAATTCATATTCACTCATGGTTCTTTTCAATTTTATAGAAAGGGATTTAAAAAAACAAAAACATACAAAGTACAAGAAAAAAATGTTTTGAATATGGGACTGGAATGATACAGCTCTGACCGAACCGAATGGAAACCAAATAAGGTGCAATGAGGAGATTTCACATATCAGGGTCCCTAAAAAACCCAAAGTACTGATTTTTGCCTTGATGTAAGCTTCCATCAAAAATATCCTCATCTGAGAGAATTAAGAGAACATTTTTCTTAGTACCAAAAATTGTGAAATTTCTAATTCTGGATAGGATGCAAATACGAAAATAGCTATGTTTTACATTGATAATAAGAGAAAATCAAAATCACCTTTTTACTCTCTTTTAAGGCATTTCTGTAGCCAAATACAAGGTAAGAAATCTATTGGGGTGTCTAATTTATTAAGAAATTGTTATTATGACACAATATTTGGAGGCCTCAAAATCTCTCGGTGCACCTTTAAAGGTCCATATACCAAATTCTAAAGGCAATTTCTATCACCGTGGGTATTACATTTCCAATTGCTTTCAAAGGAAGAATGAAGTGAGAAAAAAAAAATTGAAACCTGAAAGTTGTTGATGACAAAGAAAGAGAAAAATGACATGCAGGAAGCTAGACAAAAAAAGTGTTCTTTGCTCCCTTGTCAAAGAAGACTAAATTTGTTCACCTACCAGATGAAATTGGCTCAATAAATTTTTTGGAATTATTTTGGGCAAAGCCCAGCACAAATCGTGCAATATAAATACATTTATCTGTAGCTTTTTAAATATCCCCCAATTCGGACAAAAAAAATAAAATCACTAGTTATGTTCTGCTGCACAAAAAAGATTCCTTTTAGTTGCTCAATGGCTTGCCACTTTCTAAAATGTGGTTGGCTGAGAATAAACAAACTGTTTGTCCTTGAATTAATTTACAAAATTGTCATTTGTACTAATAATAGGATGTTAAAAAACTTTAGTCACAACAATTTTGTTAGATCATCCTAAATTTTGCATAGTATAAAGCTGTTAACCTGCATTAGGAATTTTGGTACATTTCTCAAAAAAAATTGGATAGTGATCAGGGTGTTAACAGAGACCGTTGGGCATTCATGCATTGACTTTGCTTCCGGGCCAATCTATCAAACCGCCTTGTGATTTTACGTCCATTTAGAACGATATCCACAGCCCATTTAGTAAGCCCTGACATCAATCACCATAAGTGTCAACTAACCATAAGATGGGCACTCAACCTAAAGCGTTTTTAAAAACAAAAAGTAAATCTGGCTTCATCTCACTTTGCATGAAAATTAAGACTAACAGAAATTCAATCACCTCAAAATTGCCTTTGTCTGAATTCGTGATTTTGCAATAATTGCAATTTTTATGATTAAAAGTAATGAAAAGGAAAGCCTCCTCCTATCCACCAACCCACCCACGTGTAGTGGAGAGTATTGTTTTGGTTGAGAATTCTCGTCCTCTGTTGCGTAAACAACAGGTGATGCAACCAACCACTACACCAGATGGCAGTGGGTGCGGATTTCTGCGAGCTTGCTGCAAAACAAAGCATGGGTTGGCATGCAAAAAAATCTGAAAGGCACCATAGCTTATGCAGTACAAGCATTTACCTAGTCAATCATCAAACGGTCTAGCAAGTGTAAATGACTATAGACTAGAAATAGCCTGTGGATAAAAAACCTGGTACTGTTTATCTGTATGAATATCTGATTAGATGTGTATTCGTGTGACTGGCCGTTAAAACTAGTAAGGATTATAGAACCGAAGCGGTTTTCTTCATCCGACACATTGGAACAACTTTTCGCCTGGCACCGAACGCCTAACAGTGAAGTATGACAGCCTCGGCGACGCGAGAGCTTTACAAAAATTCATCCTCTAATGAATTTGTATTCATTAATGATGTTCTGAGATTTTTTGAAAGGAAGTGGTTTAGCAGGAGGAGGAGTGTGGAGAAGACAATTTGTATACAGAATTTGATTTTAGCTGTCAAGGGAACAATCAAGTGCCGTGGTGGTCAGTTGCTGGTTTCTATCAAGTTCAGGACACAGTGACTAACTAAACCATCCTCATTATCAGGATCCTCAGGTGGTATGAGACTTAAAGCATTTGAGCTAATATCAATTTGCAACACTGATACGGGTGATATTCCACCCCAGAACTGCCAGCTTTTATATTGTCACACATTCACAATAGTCCGGACACTGAATTTCTTAGCAGGGTAATGTCTATGAGTAGCTAATGGGCAGTGTCCGTGGCGGCCCGAAGACCAAAAACACAAACAACTCATGCGGCATTTTACAGAGAGATAATCTATCTGCGGTAATGAACACACTAAAGGGGAGCTCTGAGAAGGTGGAACGCCACCATCGGATGAATTATACAGATTGGGAGAAGGAGAGATGAATAAGTGCGAGCAACTCGTTAGAATCCGATAAACACGTGTTGATTGATCCCGTGCTGGTGCGTTTGCCATGGATTTGAAAAAAAAAATCATATAAATTCAATACAGGAGCAGGATTAATTGTAGGGATTTCAAGCCAAACTTGCATATATATGTCTCTTCATTATATTGTTATGTTTTTGACCGAGTTTCATAAGAAACCAATCCAAGGACACCTTGTGTTCGTAACAACTTCCACTCTGCTACAGGGATTGCGTACAAACATTCTTTTGACGTAAAGAACATTGCATTGCAGGATCTTAGAACTTGCCTATGGATTTTTGCCAATTGCTCCCGTCTCGTCGAGTGACTTGAAATTGAAGATTGGTGACGTAATCGAAGTATATCCTTGCCAACCCGTGAGGAGTGCACGGGCGTTTTTTTGTGAGATAGATCATCATTATGCCCTTCATAAAATGGGAGCGCTTACTGAACGCAAACTAGAGCATTTAGTGCTATGCGAATGCTGTTTCAGGGTTGTGTTATTTTAAAGGTCAACGAGAGATTTCAAATAACCGGTGTCCCTAAAAAATCAAAAAAACAAAAAATTCCTGATTTTTGCCCTGACGTAAAACTTTCCATCAAAAAAATCCCCATCTGAGGATTAAACTGGAATTGTTTCTTTTGGTACAAAAAATATTTTGAATTCTAATTTCGTAAGGAGCAAATACGAAATTCAGAGCTATGTTTTATAGTTGAATATCAGCAAGTCAAATTCACTTTTTTCTCCTCTTTTAAGCTTTCTCTATCCAATGCAAGGTATAGACCATAGATGTCTAATCTATATGACCACTATTTATGACCATATCTGGGTGCCTCAAAATCTCTCGTTTGCACCTTTCATATCCAATAAATTAATTTCTTTTTACATGATTGGTTTTATTTTACTTGCATGTATCTTGCTATTGTTTCCCAACTATACCTTGAATGTTCCCTTACTTCATCTCTAGATTATCGGAAGGAGGGGCCATGTCCTAACCAGTGGGGGGGGGGGGAAGGGGGCGGATTCCTCAAAAGGCCCCAAACCAACCCCTAAAAGGGCTCAAAAAGGCAAGAAAAAAAATCGATTTTTGCACAGAACGAGCCAAAAATTTGGCTTTTTTTGTCGAAAAATGGTTAAATTTTGGTATAAAGGTCCACTTTTTTCCAAAATCCGCCCCCCGCCCGCCCCCCCCCCCTTTGGCGAGGGCGACTTTGGGGAAAAAAAAAGGCCCCCCTTTTTGACAAAAATGATGGCCCCTCCCTAAAAAAAATAAATCCTGTTTACGGCCTGAAGGGGCTGAGGATTTTGTGAACATGTGACTGTCCTTGGTATGGTGACTGTGATGGAACCCATTGGGTTTCATTAGCACCGGGCCAATAGAATATATTTTTATTGCAACATTGCCTATTGTTATCTAGCTTTTCTGAAAAAAAATATGTGGCATATTAAACCAAAAAGAAGTGACAAAATCAATTTTTTGAGACATTTTGATAGGTTATTGCATTTTTTAAGCGTGTTTCCAAATACTCTCTTGCCATAATCGCATATTTTTTGCTGAAACTGCATGTCTGTGTTCCTGCCTTTTTATGCCTTGGCAATTAATCTAATCCTTGTCATTATAAATACCTGAAGCACTATCAGTGATTTGCGAAAAATTATTGAATAAAAAAAAATCAATCAAAAATCAGATTTTTGCATTTCTGTAACAATACGGGGTACCCAAATACCCTGCAAATGATAACCAGAAGCAGCCTATAAGCACAGAATCCGATATTTTAATCATTCTGTCCCTCGTACGGAAACTTACTACACCACGTAATTCAATTGAGAGTCAAATCTTTGAAGACTGCTGTTTTCTTCTCTGCTTCCTTTTCTGGCACTTCTTCAGTTGGAAAAATAAACTTATGATAATATACAGACATATCCTTATCCTTCAATTTAAAGCTATTTCTGCAATTTCCAAAAAAAAAAGAAAAAAAATATTTGACTCTTTTGGATGAATCACTGATGTGTCTTTAATCCAACCCTATCCTATAACCAAGCTCATGTTTTCTGTCCACACCAAACAAGGCTTGGTGTAACTGAGGAAAATTTTAAGATTCTTACAAAAATCTTTGGAGATATGTAAAGGTGCAACGAGAGATTTCAAATCACCGGTGTCCCGAAAAAATGTGAAATTCTTATTTTGGCACTGGTGTAAAAGCTTTATATCCAAATATCACCATCTATAATGATTAAGCTGATAACTGTTCTTTGGGTACAAAATTGTGAAATTTTAATTTGTATAGGAAGCCAATACAAAATTCCACATCCTATGTGTCCTATTGAAATATAAGCTTATAAATTCACCTTTGTTTTCACTTTACGACCTTTCTGTGCCAAAACAACAATGTAAGAATCCTTTAGTGTCTAAATTCTTATGACATCACTACATGTGGACACCTCACACGGATGCCCAAAATCTCTCGGTGCACCTTTCAGATCCACTGACTAGACTCGGTATGTTAATACTCAATTTTCAAATATACATTTGTTCATGTCAGTTTCAAATACTTCAATGAAATTTTTGAATTTTTTGACAATTTTATGAAACAATTGGGTTATATCAACAACTGTACAATCCTAACACTAACCTAACTCTAAACCCAAATTTTGTGCCTGCTAACACAAAAGGATGAACCATCAGATTTGACAGTCTTGGCATTTGCATGCACTCAAACCATTGGCAGACAATAGTCTTGGGTGGAGACCATATTAGATTCGATAAGGATCTCTTGAATACACGCAGATTTTAACACTGAAATTATTTTCATAGAATTTGTACAGTGGACATAGCTGACTTTAATTGAGTGTAATATGACTTTTAAGCTAGAGCTAGTTGAATGACTTTTTTATATGCCAACTATTTGTTTAACAAACACAGAGTACATACGTAGCGGTAAGTGTGGTGCACGCAAGCATGTTTGCATGGTTCATGGCACGACAAGGTGTGTTTATGGGGAATGTTTTTTACGGTTGTATTTTTTGTTTGTCTCTTTGTTTTGTTTTGATCATTTTCATATCAGGACACACTTTGATTAAATATGCGTAGCAACCCCAGGACACAGTTCAGTGGGTGGTACTTGTACATGCCCCCCCAAAATTGACATGAACTGACCTTGGTGTGCTCTGGGCATCATGTATCATACCCAAAACCAGGGGGGTATTTTTCTAAATACACCTGATGAATGGAAGTTACTGAACTTTGCCATGGGAGTTGAGACAACTCGAGCTCATAGTGACAATGCTTCGTACAACCTTTGTTGTGGAAGTAGTAAAATACCAAAAAGCGAACTGATTGTAAAGAATAAGCTCAATGGTGGGGTAGAAAGGTAAAAAGGTTTTGCAAGAGAGATTTGAATACAAAATTGTGGCATAATGGTGTAATTTCATATAGATTAGATACTCAATAGTTCTTACCTCGTATTTGGTTACAGAATGTCTTAAAAGAGAAAAAAGGTGATTTTAATTTGGCTTAATTCAATAGAAAAATTGGCTGCTGAATTTCATAGTTGTGATGTTATCTGGGAAAACCGCCAAATGTCGCATAGGACAGTTTTGAAAAATAAGCAACAATTGCTTAAAAATCTGTTATATTGTACTTTATTTTTTGTTCAGATTGTATAAGGCGGTGTAAGTTTGAGGGTGTATCAAAGAAGACGACGGTTATGGAACTTAATATTCAAACTCTTTGTAGTAGTGATAGTAAAAACTCATAAATATAAATTTCCCACCATGTGGCGGGTTGTCCCAGATCGCATCACATTTGCTCCTATTACGAAATTAGAAATTTCAATTTGTACCAAAAACACATTTCTCAGGCTTAAAGGTCCCTGGCCCGATCACTAATAGCCTCGCCCCAGGAAGCCCCAGATTTTACGGAATGGTCAATTGTGGTATCAGAGAGAAAGACTAATATTTTCTCAGGTGCCCTGTGAAATTTTATGAGCCAAATGATATTTGGTTTGGAAGTTACGATGGAAAAATGTACACCATTTGGTCGACCAATATTAATTTACACAGTACTCTATGCAGCCCTTGTATGGCAAAACAAGGATCTCAAAAATCGGCCTTTTGAGATATTACCTTTACGTTGCCTGTGCATTTCTTATACTAAAAATAGCTGAATGAATACATTAATATATTAATCATATCATTTTCGGATATCCATCAATTTTAGGGTTTTAATGTTAATGATAAACCATGGTCAGAATTACAACACCATTTGTCAAGTTGACGTCAGTTTTGCCATAAAGTTAGGAAAAAAAGCAGTTATGGCAAAAAACACTGCTATATATTTCAATGCCTTAACACAAACAAAACAATATACTTACAAAAGAAAATACTTCTTGATATGTGTTATTACAAACATTTTAGCTTGATCTTATGTTTTTTTAGTTTGATCGAGCATCTATCTGTAGTCCCATTAATGTGTATAGCAAAAGAAGACCCGGCACTCATAGTATTATTTATGGCAAACCTACGTATCTCTGAGTTACGTAGTTTGGCCATGAAAATAATAGACGGGATTTTGAGAGAAAAATGACAACGTAAACTAAGAGATACGCAGTTTTGCCAAAAAATACCTTTAGAATGTGGTAAAAACAACAAGAGTTAAGGAGGTGCTATCTCAGAAAGGAAGCATTTCTGGCATGTTATGTTAGACTTGTGAAATAAAGCAGCAGCGCCCCAAATTGCCCAGAAAGAAACTTTATCTCAAAAAGTCAAAATTTCGGTTACGTAGTATGCTCCATAAAAAGGGCCCGTATGGGGTTACAAATCACGTTTTTCGCTTCGCATCAAACGGATTGAAAGATCGGCGCGAAACTTTATAGATGGGGTTTTGGAGTGAAGGCCCATATATCAAGATTGAAAAACTGCAATCCTTAAGATCGGGACATCCACTTAATCCTTCATATGGGGATATTTTGGATGGAAAGTTTACATCAGGCAAAAAAAAAAACAGTAACTTCGATTTTTTAGGCGACACCTATTGTGTGAAGAAATCTCTCGTTGCAACTTTAATCTAAAATTCTGAACATTAAAACTTTGAATAAATGTATTGATAAGCAGTTGTAGTTTGTAGCACTGGCCTGTAGGAAATAAGGAGCGATCGTATTTTTATGTGAGATTTATTTAGAGAATTTAATTTTTTTTCATCAATAAATTGCCAAATGTCCCCTTCATTTGTTAAAAATGTTTTTGCCCCATATTTTCCTCAAATTCTCATTTAAATCGTGTTATCCCCCCATTTTTCTTTAAAATATACTGTTGTTCCCCTGTAAGACCAAAAATAATGTCCTTGCAGTGGAAATCAGTCTAATATTCTCTCGGGCATATTAAGTGTTCTATAAGAATTATTTTTTTAGTTCAACCCACAGATTGGTAGCAGAGGGGAAAGGGAAGGGGCCATATCCCATACTTTTTGAGCAAATGGAAAGGTCCTCATTGAAATGCAGAGAGTACAAAATATTAGCTCAGGTGACCCCAGCAAACAGTGTCTGCTGAATACAGTGCATAACCAGCAGGGTCAGGGGGCTAGCTAACCCCAGCTCAGAACCCTTGCCCCCTCCCGCTCCACCCAAATAATGATTGCTACAGGGTCTAGGAGAAGCCCAATTCATCCCTCAGAGGAAACCTGGCACCCCTTCTGCCCCCCCCCCCCCATTTGAAGTCTGGTTACGCCAATGGCCTCATGTGGGTTAACCTCAAATCACTTTTGTTTCATCTTCAATTTTAAAACCTAAATACTTCATTCTAGATCCTAACCCAACCAGAACCAGAACTTTGAATTCTAATCCTCTCCACATACCCTAATACTAAATTCAACAATAAAAAACTTGAGTATGAAGATAGCAAAATCAGACCAAGCCAAAATGCATAAGGTTCAATTCACTAGAAGTCATGATGTATGGTCCTCAAGGTACTGATTTCGAGGAGTCAAAATATTGGATTTCTTTTAGTCAGTGAACATAAATTTGTGGTCCAAAAATATAAATAATTTACCATACTGCCAACCGCGCAAGATTAAGTGAATTTCCTGAGTTTGATTCTTCTATTTGAAAGAAAGGTGACCCTATGTGGATTTTTTTCCTTTTAATTTTGCTCAAGTTGTGTTAAAGACATTTTTACATTACTGAATAATGGTCCCCATGCACACAAACACACACTGACATATATGTGAAATTGTCGTCTGTAATACTTCGGCCGATAGTTGTGGGGGTATTTTGTGTGCTATTATTCAAAAGTGTGAAATAGATCACAAACACAGCAAATGTAGAGACAAATTATCAGTTTAATTGTTGTAGGTGCATTATGGGCAGAATCCTATGTAAATAGAGGACGATGGTGTTTTAGTCATATGTCAAGAATGGACACAATTGCATGGTTTTTTAATCTGAAGTATTGACTACTAGTATTTTTTTCAAAAACAAAATTACCTGTGCTCAATAGTCTGTCATATTTTGTAATTCACTGTCAATGCAATGGTCTCTGGGGGGCTCCCAGCTGGTACATCAACACACCACAAACAACTTTTAGAAAATGTACAAAGATAAGCAAATAGACGTTTAAGGTTTTTATTGGGTAGTTGAAGTCAATCATTTTCTTTTGCCTTCAAGGACTCATGTGATAAATATTCCCAGACCTTAGGGAAATATCTGGAGGAAATAGATGAGCTCTATTCACCTGTCGGGCAGGTGGTTTGGTTTGTCGTGCTATGATTACACGGGCAGCTTGTGCGTGCATTTAATAGGTTATATTTGGCATAATTGCCACAATAGTAGAGTAGTTTTAGAATACAGTGTTTTGATGGCTTACAGAATGTCTACCCTAGCTAACACTGTTTTCGTTCATAGCCTATCTACCTGAGAGGAAGGGAAGGGGAAAAGGATAGAAGGAGTTTTAGGAAAGAAGATTGACAATCTATTGATGGGATTCAAACCAGGGCTCCAGCCTCGAACCAGTCCCATGAGCAGGGATGGCAAGACACGAGGGTGTCGCTGGCCAGCCAGCAATTGCGTGCCCCCCCCCCCCCCCCCCTTATGTGTGTTGTACGAGGACGAAATCACATATTTTTTGACAGGCATTTCTAGCCTCACCTCAGTGCCGTTTTAGTGGAGTGTTTGGTCGTGTAAGATTAGAGATTGGAAAAAAAACAAAGTTTGCCTTTAATATGTTTGATATAGAGCTAGATTCGATTCGGTGTGGAGTGTGGGAGGGTATTTGTGCTCACTGCCTCATTGTTTATGACTAAGGACCGACCTTAGCGGGGAGGGGGGGGGTGTCCTCCAAAAAAAAAAAAGCCAAAAATACCAAAATGATCATAGGCAGTTTTAAAAATGACTCCTGACAGTTTTTCGGTCATTTCATTGAAAGGGTAAAAACAATGTTCCCCCCCCATTTTTAAAAAGTCGCCCCCCAAAAAAAAATCCTGAAAAATCATCCCCCTTTTCAAAAGTCTGTGCCCCCCCCAACAAAAAGTAATGAAGATACCCAGTCAGTAGTGTTACATGGGGTCACCTTTCAAACGCTAATTAATCTTCATTTAGTTCCTTACCAAATACGGCTCTGTAGCAAGAAAAGGTTCTTTATAGAAAACTTAAAAACCCTTAATCAAGTACCCTTCAAATCAATTTAAAGTTCTTTGTAGAACAGGAAAAAAAGCTTTAACAAGTAAATTTTTGTGAACCAAAAGGGTTAGCACAGAGAGGGTATGTTTCTAGATAGAACCTAGAGTGCTACATATGGGACCAAAAGTTATAAGTTCCACTTTTTTATAAGAGGTTGGCTTTTCTGTCAGGGCATCAGAAAACTACGTCTCTTTTGTTACATAAAAACCGCATGTTGGCTAATTCGCTTAAGCGTGTGATTTAAAAAAAAATTAATTTGAGGTTTAGGGCAAAAAGGCCCCATCGGCAAAGCTGCCAGGGCTTAGATTTGGCAGGTGTGTGTAACACTTATAAGAAACACAATTGACAAATGGCAGCTATTGCGATGGGGCCTTCTTGCACCTAAACCCTAGATATTGCTCTGGGACAAAATGAGGCATTGCAAATTTTAAGATCTGTGAAAAAATATTTAAATTTGGAGTGGTCATTTGTGAGCGCCTTATATAGGCTATATAGTAAGAAATATGAGGGTTTTTGAGGTATGCCTTTAAAGTGGCACTGGCACCTTTTCACAAAATATTGAAATTCTCCAATTGGCTCTCAAATGATAAGATGGGAAGAATAGAGTACATTTACCACATAAAAATTAAAACACTTCAAAAAAGATAGGAATGTTAAATAAGAGGTACGGGGACATTCCAGGTACATTGTAGGTAACGTTTTAAGTTTTACTATATAACTTTATCAACAAATGTGTATATTACATGAACTTATCATACATAGTCCTCATTGATATTAAACCGCAAAGGTCACAGACCAGTTCATCAAAACGGGGCGGATGCCGTGGGAACATGCAACGGCGTGAGTTTCTTGTTTGTTAAAACCATTCTCGTCTGCGAATTAATGTCGCCGGCGACATTAATTATAAACATCGTTAAGGTTTTTGTTTAGGGTTTGTGTTTTTTTTAATCATTTCAGGTGAGGGCTAATTGTATATAAAAAACTTTAACCATGCAAAAATATCGATTTGAAAATCTGAGGGCGTAGTCTCGCTTCAAATGAAAAGAGGAAAAAAAAAAATCCACTTGAAATTTCGAGAATTGTAATTGAACTCTATCGAAGTGGCTTTAGCTCTAAAAGGGCGAGAAAATGCAACCTGACACCTAACTCGCGGTTAATCGAACGCACTGTGTTACCGAGTGGCTCAAAATGTCATCTTACTTCGGAGTGAAAGCCCACTCTGAAATTTAATGACCGGATGTAGCTCTAAAAGAGATGGAAAATGCTCACTCACTTTTTCGGAGTGAAACTAAAGCCAATCAGCAGCGCCGCATATCGCTGATTATTTTCGAACCAACATGGCGACGAGTTAGTTAAGGTGAGACTGTCAGCTAACGTTCTGAACGAAGTGAAATTAGTGAAGAACTCATAGAATCTTCACGGTTGTGAGTATATTGTATTGTGTAGGCACAGTTATAGCATTTACAGACAAATGTCGGGGGGAAGTGGGAGAAGGGGGGGGGAGATGGGGGAGAGTTGGGGGGGGGGGTTGGGGGGTAGGCAGGGGGGGGCGCGGGGGGGCTGGGCGTAGGGGGAGTGGGAGGGGGCGAGTGGAGAAGCAGAGGGAGAAGCAGGGGGGGGGGAAGAAGGCATAAATGTTATTTACTGTATTATCACCCGTACATGCGGTAGTCTGCGCCAAGCTAGGGCTTGAACATGTACGAAACGCACAATCAGCATGTCACGGGATGTATGACTCATGAGAATTCCAAGTCATGCAGACACAATCTGCAGGTCTCACTGAATCGGCCAATGAGGCCACAATATTATGTCACGATGCTATGAATTATGACTTACACGTACAATATACTCACCAAACGACAAAATTCACAAGAATCACAACTCTATAAGTAGTGATAGTTCACTCTAAAAAAGCGGTATCAGTTCACTCTTCCTTAGATTATTTTGTTCCTCTATTTTGAGTGGATCTCACTCTAAAAAATGCGTCACTCAGCTGGCCCTTTTTGGAGGAGATTTCACTCTTTTTCGAGTGGTTTTTTCATCTTTCGTTTTAAGAGAGTATTTTTAATGTGGCAGTTGTCTCTTTAAGTCGGAATTCTATTTTGCTACCCAAATTGGACAAATGGGCCAGTCTGTGAGAGGAGAGCAGAGAGGAAGGAAAAATCGGTGGGGGGAGAAGCAAAAGATGTAACTGTGAGAGAGACTGAATCTGAAACCATAGCAACTTTTCTGTAAACAATAAACAGTAAAACCCTTAGGTAATAACATGCAAAATATAACAGAGGATTTATCCAATAATGTTTTTTCTTGCGTTGTTTTGGGTTTATGCCATTGCATCACAACTTCAAACATTTATTCTGTAACACTTGGATTTAATGTTGTACGTACTGTACATACTCATCCTGGGCTGCAAATATTATTCCATTGCAATTCAAAGTACATTTAACTATCATTTTAAAATTATGAAATATAACGGACGTGGTTTTAAATGTGAAAAATTTAAACCATGCTAAACTATATAAATTTAATCTGCTATACATAGTGTAGGCAGATGGTTTTAATTAGCATCATAAATTAAGGTATGTAGCATACGCCCATCTACTACGAAGCCCGGCAGGAATTTGAACATTTAATTTCCTGTTTTTAATGGCATTTTACTCAAAAATTACCATGGTTTTTTTCCAGAAGGTTCAAGTTCTGTTTTAATGTCAAACAAGCCCACTGCGTAAAGTCCCTGCCCGATCTCTAACTAGCCTCGTCCCTCAGGGACCCCAGATTTTACCGGAAGTGTTAAAATGTTGGTATTAGAAAAACGTACTGTTTTTTCCTTTTACCTGTTGAAATCTTAAGGTAAATGAGTTTGGTTTGGCTGGTTATGAACGGAAAATGGGCCCCATTTGGTCGACCAATAATTAATTTGACACAGTACTCTATATGGGGCTCATTCTTTAGATCTCACATAAAAATGGATTGAAATATCGGCGTGAAACTTTACAGATGGGGTTTTGGGGTGAAGGCCCTTCTATCAAGATGAAAACTTTATATACTCAAATCGGGCCATCCTCCTTTAACATTGCAAAGTATCACACAAGTTTTTTAAAAAAAAGTTTAAAAAATGAAAACAATTTTATCTCCTGTTATCCAAAGTATTTTAGACATGTATTTTTAAATTAAATCTCAGTATTCCTATAAAATATTTTAAAGATACCCAATAAATTTTAACTGCAATTATTAATTTATTATTAATTTATTATTAGTTATTATTATTATTATTAGTAGTAGTAGTATATTTTTTTATTGTTATTATTGTTATTGTTATAATTGATTTTATTGTTGTTGCTGTTATTATTGATATTATTGTTGTTGACTTGTTGTGCTGCTGTTACTCCTCCCTCCCTTCCTCCCTCCCTCCCCCTCCCTTCCTGCTCCTCGTCCACCTCCTCTTTCTCCTTACCTTTTTAGCACTTATCCAAATTGTGAAATTCACTGCAGCTAAATGTGCATCTAAAAACAAAGCATGGGACCACATTGCCAAAACGAACCCTATCCAATTACTGCACAAAAATAGATTAATTCCCTTAACTGCACAATTTAAGTATTCATAGAATTAATTATAGCTCACTGATTATAATTACATTGTGAGTAAACAGTAATTTAAAATTTCATATCAATGCATATTATAGTAGTACCTTATGGTCATTTTAATGGCCAGAAAATAAATTACCCAAGAGGTTATGTTAGGACATGGGGAAAATTTAAAATTGAAATGCAATGCAAAATGGAAGTAATGATAATTTAAACAAATTGAAACAAATAATGGAAGAGATTTGCAAAGAGAGCTGCTAATGCTTAACAATCATAGATAATTATTGATAATAATAATAGTGGAGGAGAGAGACAGTGTGTGTGTCTGTTTGAGTGTGAGAGCGTGAGTGTGAGAATAAAAATAGGTGTGAGTGTGAGTGAATGTGAGTAGTGTGAGAGTGTGAGATATAGAATGATGGTAAGTGTGAGGAGTGTGAGTAAGAGTAGAGTAGGTGCGAGAGGGAGAGTATGGAGAGGGGAAAAGTACAGCTAAATTATTTTAAGTGTTTTGGAGCTTAATACCTATACATTGGAATAATATTAATCTTGATTTTAGAAAGGCAAAATCAAGAGAAATTATAAGACATCACATTACCGGTAACTTATTCTCTATGTACATTAAGCCCCTTAAAATTAATTTTTAGTTTCTCATAGCAGTGGCCTTTGAAAAGTGAGGAGGGAGGTCGTTTTTTATTTTTTATTTTTTTACTGAATGACACTGAAATATGAATGTTTTCAAGGAAAATTGGTATTACCACTGACTTTCAGCTGCATCAGAAAACGGTGAGGTCTTTTTTTTTTGTGGGCCGCCAGCATTATAGCTGGCAGGACCACTTTGCAATCCATTGTGCGTGTGTATGTATGTGTGTGTGTGTGTATGTGTCACTAAAATGTTAAGGTTTTTATGGAGAGGCCTACAGCTTATATTCTTTGAATACAGTGAGCGAGAAAGCTGAGAACCGCAAAATTCTAGTTTATTTTAATTTTCTGGATCTGGATCACAGCTGTTTCAGAGTCTCATTTATTATGACAAAATGAGAATAAAACAAAAAATATCCACGGCGACACACTTTTGACAACTGATTTGAGGTATTTATACCAGTATCTACATCCTGTGTAAATTGATTACATTTCATTGCGGGCAAATATAATTTTTAATAAAAAGCTAGTTTTACACGTCTTTCTATGGGAAATTGGCATATAGAGGGCGCTATAACATACAAATTATGACCTTTGTAGGCCTATATGGCAAGATTCCCGCAATGGATTTTTCTGATTTTTGAGGTGGTAATAGCTCTTGCATGTCCCTACTTATATCAGTTGTCAAAATTGTGTCGCCATTGTTTAAAATTGCTCTAAAATAAAAGAGACTATTTGCATGGGGTCAAATAGCTGTGGGATCTGGATTATTATACTCCAACAAAACAGGTACCTGCATCACATCAGAGTGATGTGAATCAAGGAATAGATACCTAGAGGTCTTTAAAATCACATGAAAGTGGCTGTGGTTGATTAATAACACAATAAATAAAAATTTCAGGATTGAAAACATTAATTTAAGAAATTGCAAAATAAAAAAGTTTCGCCTTATCCCAAAAGTGAGGAGGGAGGGCTACGAGAATCTGATAATTTTTTTATGCGGCCTAATACAAGTATTTGTCATTTATTGCCATCATCATTGCCAACATCAGTGTCTTCATGCACATGTCATATCTAGTCTTCAATTGCACTTTATTTTTCTTTGTTCTGTGTCTGTAATTGTCTTGCACGCACTTTGATTAGATTTTAACTTATATTCGTAACTTATTTATCTTTGCTACATTTGCCGGGTGACCTTATGTTTCAAGCTTTGTTCATTGTTTGGTCTCCCCACCATTGTACTGTCCGTTTTCATGAATTTTGCTCTTTGTATATGGTGAAGTAAATTGAAATTGAGATCCAACATTTTTTTTTCAAAATGACATTGAAATATACCTGAAATTACAGTGATGGCCAAATCGTTGTAAAACAAGATGCAAAATAATAATCAATTAGTGGAGTACATAAAAATTTTGCTGATAGAAACATTGTTAAATAGTATTTACAGAATTTGTGGCATATATATTCATTATTTTATTAACAATGGTTAAAAAGCATACATAAAAACCCAGGACAAGACCAAAACACAAACGATCAACGTTAGCATGGGTCAAAGCAAGGTAAACAGCACTTTACGAATACAATTTACAAACTTTAAAACATTAAAATACATATAATTATAAAACACCTTAAAGGTGTGATCAGAGGGGACCAGCTTAAGCAAATCTAGATGAGAGCATATTACAATTAAATAAGTAAGTACATTAAAATTGTTAACATGATTTAATACGTGTAACATTGTCTCATGATCTAAAGAAATGAGTCAGATGTGGCTAATATTGCCAGTGGCGGTACCCGGTACCAGACTTCTTTTTGGGGAAAGGAGAGGGGGCAACTTGAAATTTTGGGGAAAACAACCCAAATTTTGCAGATTTGTAACCGATGTTGACACCAAGTCTCTGATTTTTGCCCAAATTGGGTGATTTTTGGCCCCAATCGCTGATTTTTTTCAAAAGTCTGTAACTGGGGTGTGGGTGGGTGGGGGGGGGGTAAATTCTTAATTTTTTCATTGCTTTGGGAAGGCAAGGAATTTCTCATACATGTATCTCTGAAACCAAATGTCAAATTGCAATGGGGTCAAATTATCAAACTATAGAATTTGGAATGGGGAAGTAACTCAAATTAAAAACTGAACTACCGACAAATCACACATTTCCTTTGGTCATATCATATATATATATATATATGTATAATTTGTTTCTTTTTATAGCTGAATTAGTACAGGATAGCTGGTCCATTATTGACATGATTACATTTTACTCTTCGCACCTACTCTGCATGTACCATGCTTTATTCCATAAACAAAATAAAACACATGATACAAAGTACTGCAGAGGGTATAATAGAATTATGCCCCATACTTATATGACCCATAGTCATTTGCTTAGAGGTGAGCCAGTCCCTCGGTGTATTCCTTGTGATTGTGCTCTTTCTGTGAAACATGTATTACTTGAGTGCGTTGATTATGCGCTTATTCGTAGAAAATATTATAGTGTCCCAGATTTGAAAACATTATTTCAAGATATTAGGCCTCTTCAGGTTATAAATTTCCTGAAGGAGGCCGATTTGTATAAATATTTTTAACTTTTTAAAAAAAGGTTGTGATTGGTATTTATTGTGATGTATGTTTTAAAGTTTGATGTTTTTAAACGTAATATAATGATAAAACGTAATGACACGATATAACATAATTGTGTTGAGTTGTCGTTAAATTTTAATACTCACTCACTCACTCATTATTTGACTGAATATCAAGAAACTTCAAACTGAATCTAAATTGAATTGTTATTTTAATCATACTGAGAAAAGTGTTACATTGAAAATAGAAAAGAAAGACAAAAGGACGGCAGCATATTTTCCAAGAAAAAAGTGTAACTATATATGCTTTGAATTAGTGCAGTCAAAACATTAACATACTATAGTAATGAGAAAGAAGAGTAGTTCCCCTCGAAGTCCTGTTGCATTTATATTGGCATTAAGTGAACGGACATTCACCCCGGGTATTCACCCACTTTCCTGTTTCACCTCTTTTCAATAAAAGGTGTGCAGCCCTTTTTGGTGTCAATTAGGCATCCATTCAGTGAATCACTTTTGAATAGGTTTTTTAAGCCATGTTTTGTTGTCCCCAAAGATTTTTTTTTCAATCTTAACATGTCCCCCTTTTTGCAATTTTTAAATTTTAAGATAAATTTTAAATTAAAATTTGGCTGACCTCAAGCTGTTGAGTGATTACAATTGTGGTGAAAGTGAATAGAAAGACTCCATTTGGCCTTTGGGTAAACTGTATTTTTTTTTTTGTTTTGGAGGTGTAGACATTCATGTTGGGAGGTTATAAATTGAAGGGTGCAGCGATAATGCGAGAGAATCTAAAAATGTGGGGAAATGCCATTTTTTAACTTATAAATCAGGGATACTTGTGTACAATTCCATGAAACTGCTTTAATGTAGAAACCCTGGGGGGGGGTACTCAGTGGAAAAGGGTAGGTACATCTGTGCCGCCGATATGGTCACATTTCACGCCTTATTATAACAATGGGCCGTTTTTTCCCACCATGCTACTATTGATGGGTCATTTTTTGAGGTCTTGCTACTATCTAAATGGTGGGGTCCCTTTAATTTTGGTTGCAATTTTACTACTATGAAAATGGGTCAATCTTTCCGATTTTCGGTAAAATCACAATGAAAATGGTTGATTTTTTTCCGATTTTCGGAAAAGTTACTTATGAAATGGGCCGATTTTACTAAGATTATACTATGAAATGGTGTGAACTTTCATTCAAGCCAACTCTAGAAGGGCGAATTTGGAACCAACTATATAAAATGGGTCATATTTTTGACACTTTGGTCACTATAAACCTGGGTCGATTGTTTACAATTAAATACCCCGGCGGACTCACACATGTACCCACCAAATAGTGAAAAATGGAAGTAAATTTGAGGAATTTGTCATACCATCTGCCGCAAATCACACCCAGTGATGGCAT
Organism: Ophioderma brevispina; assembly: GCA_023653785.1. NCBI lineage: Eukaryota > Metazoa > Echinodermata > Ophiuroidea > Amphilepidida > Ophiodermatidae > Ophioderma > Ophioderma brevispina. Next base: position 24,223 of record JAMKCH010002733.1, read on the forward strand.
CCTTTCAAAACTACAACCACACAAGTGATTGCAGTTTACCACTCAGTACAGAATAAACAACAATCAATATGTTGTGTTTGAGGTCAACTTATTGATCATGGTGCACACTACTCACTTAAAATCCTGGGATATTCACCCGAAAGGCTTTTTTATCTCAAGTCGATTTTTTGATACGCACTTATATAAATTACAAATCAGATAAAAGTGATTGGGCCTTGTCTTTTAATACATGGATTTCAAGCCCACCATTTGCAGGTTAGTTTTGCATATCCATGCCAGTACAAAATTACAAAAATATGAATTTGTTGATGATTATTTTTTTATTTTCGTATTACCAATCAGTTGTCTTATCCTGGGATGGATTGGATTACAGTGTTAGTTGTATAGGGTCCACCCTAATCTCCCTCCTTCCCCAAACAAAAAAAAAAAAAACCGTGTGATGTACAGCAGTATTAAAGCAATAATAAAGTTTTTTTTTAAGATTGCCCCCAATTTCCATTAATTTTGAGATTTTCGCACAGTTTCATTGGTAATTGGCGAGTAAACTATACCTGTGAATAGTATAGCTCAAACTTTCTATGTGTCATATAAGAAGGAATTTTGTAATTGGAATAATTAATATTAGTGGATCCCGATAATAATTCAACGGTTGCTGAAAACAATTCCAATTTGAAATAGCTGGGAAATAGTTGTATGTACGTGTCAATGCTCCCTGGGCAACGCTCATTCATTAGGCATAAAACAAAAACATATTTGTCTCAGAAATGTGAAAAAAGCAATTTATGCAAAATAGTGAAACTTTAAAAAATACTAATGCAAAATGCTGGATTTAAAAAAAAAATTTTGACCCACTTTTTCATTTTAAAAGACCAATTTAAAACAAAATGTGCACAGTCTTCTGAGACAAACGTTTTTCCTTGGCCATAGCTGTTGTGTTAGTTCACGCAAGTCAAATTAGGATAATTTTTATGAGATTGTGCTATTTTGCTTTGAATTAAGATAGGGGATTCCTGTATCTAATTACAAAATCCCTTTTATGATGCAGGGATACTTTTGAGCATTACCCTTCACAGGTATAGTTTACTAGACAATTACCAACATAACTGTGCGTAAATATGTGCAATTTGAAAAATTGGGAGCATTCTTCAGAAAATGTGCTATCACTGCTTAAAGTGGCATTTCATGATCCACAACCTCATCCCCCGACTTACCTCAAAAATTTGAGATATTTATATCATCGTCTTAGTAATCCATGTGTACCATGTGTACCTAATGTCACTAGCAAATTCAGTCTTATCTGTAAGAAATTTGCAATTTTGTATTTTCTCTCTGTAAACGGACAGAAATTACAGCACAGTGCCCTAAGCAATTGCTCATAACACAAAACTGCAAGATCGGGATCAATTCAAATTTGGGGAATAAACTTTTCTAGTGAAAAATGAATAAAACAGAAGGTGCTGGAATCACAAAATGCAACAAAACCTTTAAAATCTATGGAAATATTGAGGCAAATTAAAAGAAAACAAAATAGTCATTGCCCTGACCTGGAATATTAAACCAAACAATTCAGAGCCTCTAGACTGTATAATGTTAAGCACCTGTATCTATACCATAAGGTTGTCCATTTTCAATTAGGACACTTTATTGCTGCATGTTCTGTTTGTAAGATAAAGAGATAGATGATCAACCCATACCTAATTACTCAGGTAACTATGTTGTGTTCCATTGAACCACCTAAAAACCCTCCCCTCGCCCAGGTTCAAGCTTAACTTGTTTGAATGATCAACATTTTGCAAGAATTTTTAATGAATAATGTTCTTGGCCAAATTTTTTCCTCAAAGAAACCAAATTAATTCAAGTTTCTTAAAAACAATCTCATATTGAAAAAAAGCAATGGAAAACGGTCATTTTGGTTAAACAGACTGATAAATTGGCTGATAATTGGTTTAAGAGGCAGCATCATGAAAATCCCCAAAAGAGGGCCTCCCACACACCCTCCAAAAACAGAACAGAACCAAACAAGCTAACCTAATTGAAGTACTGGTGCACTCTTCTCCTCTCCCACTGAATATACCAATTGTAAAACTCAATTTTGTACTTCAAATAACATGTTTATTTTTTTTTTTTTTTTTTTTTTTTTTAATTTTTAAAAGTACCAAATAAAAGTAAATATTACAGATACGTCTCGGCACAATCGAGTTCGAGAAATTAACAAACAAACATGCCATACAGTAAAGAGAGCAAAACAGAACATGTTCCTTTCCTACGTAAATCTGGGTCCATTGATGTAAGCATATATGGACAACGACCCTCTGAGCATTTCAATTTCCTCCCACAACTTTCAGGGAGAGAGATGTCTCGGGTATTGTACCATTTCTCTGAATCACTGTGTTCTCTATGAATGTAATTTTTGTACAAAACATTGTAGGGGAGGTTTTGGAATCTTGATTAAATCTGACAGAGGTCGGGTTTGTTGATGTTGGCCCGCTTGTTATCTACGTGCCCGACTAGCAAGCATCGAAGAGTTTCGTTATTTGGGAGGTGAATCCATGTTGCATGGCCTTTATATGGGTTTTAATCTGTTAATCATGATGACCCATCTTGTCAGACCAAATTGGGACGGGAGAGGGAATTGACACAACCAAAAGGGCAAAGCCGTTTTGTTTCAGGAAATTTTTATTTTTCATCATCTTCCTGATTTTGCCAGAAATTTCATTTGAGAGAACATTCTATCGTTTCCCCTTGTTCCACAGCCATGGAGGTGCGAGAGAGACCTCTTTTTTTCTGGGGGGGGGAGGGGAAAGGAAATTCTGGGGTGCAATTCATCAATATTTGGAGATTTTTGTCATTTTGGCCCAATCACTTATTTTTTTTTACATTTTGGCCCCCCAAATCGCCGATTTTTTGTCAAAAATCAGTCATTTTTCTTTGAACCAGGGGAAACGGGGAATGGGGGGTGGGGGGCTGAGAGAGTCAAGAATAAAATTTGAGGGAGGGGGCAACATTCCCCTCTGGTGTTCCATCCTGTCCCTTCCCACCACCCTTGCTCTATGCTTTGTAACCTAGAGTCAAGTATCATAAACTCCCACACTCTCACAAGGAATGCATGGTATGTTGACTTAAACCGACCAGTATTGTGTGTATCGTGGTAAGGATTTGTTTTGTCGTACATCCTGCGTCATGTCTTAACGCGCGCGATTTAGACGGGGGTGCGATTAAGAGTGTTTGAGCGCGTTTTGGTATAGGCGCGATAATGCTGAGCAGCTCATCATTATTTACTTGTACTTCGACGTTTAAGAAGTATAGTTATGCTATTGCATATTGCATTATAACCCTTTGACCATATGTGCTTTATCCATTAATGGATACCATGTTACAGAGTAGTGCCAGGGTTTTAATGTAATTATGCATGCCAAATACTGGATGATGGGGCCCTTCACGATAACTTATAAATAGATACATAAAATCTCACGAAAAATTTATTACATCATGTTAAGATAACTTGTGATATTTTTGTATTACAGCTTTATTGTTCACCTTTTATGACAGGGTTAAAGTAAAGAATTGCTATCTGCAGTAAGATAGCTAAAAATGACTCATAATAGCTGGCATTTTCAGGGAAGTGTATTTCTGTGGCAAAGTTGCATCTTAAGAGCTTGGCTGCAAATACGTACCTTTTGATCTGACCGGTCAAATAGCGTACTATCATTTTGATAAGAAGGTGAGTAGATATAATGTATCTTTTGTGGCTGGAGTAAATTTATGCGGTCCCTGAAGCGTGTACAATGTTTATCTTTTTCCTGTGATTCATTCAAGTAGTTACTTGGTTAGTTTAACTAGAACCCTTTCCATGGGTTTCATGAAACCCAAAAAGTGAAAGCTGCTATCTACAGTAATTAGTAAAACCTGATTTTGGTAATTTCATGATTCTTGTCTCTGTTGCCCTAATTTCTAAGAAACCACCACACTTGTATTTTACCCAAAAGGTATGAACCTGCCTATCTTCATTAGATAGCTAAAACCAGATTTACAATTTTCCACGAAAGGAATATGTCCACTTCCTTTAATGAACCTCGAAGTTCGTACATGATCAGCTTTAAAACACCATACCTGCTATCTACAGTAGACAGCTAATATCCAATTGATAAAAACTTAGGTGAAATAGATGGCAATTTTCAATCATTCAGTATGTAATTTATGCGCAGTAAAAAAATAAACCAGTTGATTGTCCCGCCCACTCCAATTTGGACGCCGCACCGATTTTTTTAATTTGTATTTTGCAAAAAGCACAACACCACCAAAAGGCCTTAAAAGGGGAAAACAAAGTCAACAAACCTATAGGAGCACTAATTGAACTCTATCCCTATTTTAAAGTGTATCCTTCATTTTTTGAGCAATTTCTTAAACCTTCTTGCATCACTACTTTCCCCAATGCAAACGCAATCTTCAAATATATCATGATGGCCATCGTAGACCTGCCGGCCTTCTCAGAAAAAATATAATAAAAACAATAATAAGTCCCCTCACAACTTTTCAAAAGTTCTGTTCATCCACTGTTTTTATTTTTTTACTTGCCTTACCTAGCCATTCACCAAATTGCCATGAAATGCAAACGCCCTAAAGACTCAAAGCTACTACATGCAGTGATATCTGGAACTGTATCTACATTTTCTACAAATAAAGAGCAATTTAAAGGTCCACACCTTGATCGCTAGTAGCCTTGTTCCGCGGACCTCAGATCTGGACGTTGTCCACAAATCTGTAGAAACCTCCTATTTTTTTCTTACAGCTTAACAAGTGTTTGGTTTGGATTTTTATGAGCACAAATGTCCCCTTTTTGGTCATCCATTGTACACAGTAATCTAAAATTGGCTTTACAAAACACATTGTTAGCTCTCAATAAAAACAGATTTATACATTTGTGCATGAAACTTTACAGATGTTTTTTTTTAATATTTAAATATTCAATCAAGAAATGAAAAACTTTATATAATTAAACAGATCATTCCCCTTTAAAATTACTTTTTGACGTAATTCCTACCCGAACCTTTTATGCAGGATCCAACTACAAGTCAAGACCAGCCATCTTCAGTAATAGTTGAGAAAGATTGTTATTATTTTCTATGAAATCGATGCCATTTGAGGAAATTAAATATGACTTTTGTGAGTGTTGTCTAACAGAACCACTCTGCATGATACAGCTATAAACGTCGGCCACCTGCAGTAGTTAGTCTGCAACGATTCTTTCTGAGATTTTCCTAGGAAAAAAGGATACTGATTCTGTCAATCTAATTTTTGTGAGTATTTGATTACCAACTTTATCCTCATTTATGTGAGTTTTAATTAAAGGTGCATTTTGGTGATTCCACCACCTTCTGTGTTATTCATTGTTCACATAGATATCCATGAGAAAAACGAGAAAAGCGTATTCACAAAATTTGAGTTGATTCCGTCTTGCAGTGTTGTGAGCAATTGCTTGTTTCCCACGGTCCATAGGCCACTGTGCTGTAATCTTCCGTTTACAGACAGAAAATACAAAAATTGGGCGAATTTCTTTCAGAGATGACCGCAATTCTGCACGTAAGATTAGGTCAACATGGATTACTAAGTCTAACGGTTTTCCAGATGATATAAAAATCATCTTTTTAAGGTAAGTCCGGGGGACTGAGGTTGTGGATCAGAAATGCCCCTATTCATGGCCCAGGATCATAAGGAAATTGTGTCTTCTCACATTTTACTTTTCTATTCTTGTGTATGCACTTCATCCGTAACTATACAGGTTCCATTGTCCGGTCTCGCTAAGGATGTTTTGTTTTGATGTAATTAGCTAAAAATATGCCCCAGTTTGGTCAACCAATGTTCCCTTACACAGTACTAGGAGATACAAAATCACATTTTTAGCTCTTGTTCAAAACAGGTTTTGACATATCGGCGCGAAACTTTTATAGATGGGGTTTTTGGTGTGAAGGCCATTCTACCAAGATAAATTTATAGACTTAAATCGGGTAACCTCCTTTAAGAACACCCTTCTACCAGTTCAGATTGTGAGGTGTGCTGCTCTTTGTGTGAAGCCTCAGACTGCAGCAATTGAATAGTCAAATTTCACAAGTTTGATTATCTCAACAAAGCGTTGACTTTTTACAGAGATGCTTTCAATGCCAGTGTGAAGCGCTACATGAAAAGTGTGAATAGTTATCCTGCAATCTATGATTGCTGATTCGAGCCTCTCTTTAGATTTTTAACACTCTTTATTTTAGTATTATTTCCTTCTAAGATACAAAAAGAAAGAACAACACATCTTAATAGAATATTAGTTACAATGAATATCTGCCCTATGATTTAGTTTCACGTTTATGCTCCGGACCATGGACAGTCAATAATCTTTTTGTTACACTTTGCTGGTATTCTGACGATTCAAATTTATATACAACGGTTTGCTGACAATCCATACTAGCACATGTCGCTCGCAGCGCGCTAAAGCTAATTGCCCCAGTTATACCTAAAATTGTTAAACGTAACTGTAATGATTCGCGTGCATAAGTTACTATTTTTAATCTATTAGGGTAAAGATATGAGTTTATTTTTTGGATCACAACACATTGCACGGCATCAACATTTGGGGGGATGATTGTATTAACCATCCCCTCTCATCAAAATACCCCCATCAACCATCCCGCCCGGGATTTACGCCTTGCTCGGATCATGATTACAGCCCTACGAGTGTAGTTACTAAGTTATTCTCCTGGATCCATCATTGGTGGCAAAAATGTCAAACATGCCACCTAGCTTGGTTACTTATACAAGCCGCAAAATAGGGAAAATGGCAGTGGATTACTTAGAAGATTCTCACTTTTCTGTTAAAAAGACAACCCCTTATAGCAATTTGTGATCGCAGGGTGACCACCATGCCCAAATAGAGCCCTGCGGGGCAAGATTTTTTTCAACCCCCCGGGACCGCTGGACTACCCCGTTTCATCCGTCCCCGCCCCGTCCCACCCGACCCGATAATTTAAGGTCGAACCCGCCCGACCCGGACCCGCTAGCTTTTTTCATGGACCCGGACCGCCTCTTTATAAAAGGAACCGTATGTCACGTGAATTCCCCGGTAAGCGAGTTCGTGTGAACTGTGCGTTGTTAACTTTTAAACATGATTTTCGATTCCAATTGCTGTGTGTTCCTTGCTGCGTTCTTGGTATTTACGTTATGTTAAAAAACTTGCGTCATTGCCATTCTTGGTCAAAGTTTACCTTTCCGATCCGAAGTATAATAATTGACAAAAAAATCTTGTTGTAAATGTTAACGATTCAGTGAATGCGAAATTTAATTGTGACGGATGTCCTTATTGTTTTCCATAATGAAATTAAACAAGGTGCAGTTGTCGTGAATGGCGACTACTATAAAATCGCTGTCACGCGATTTTGTAATTGGTCGGGACGTATGCGCCCGTCCCCCGGGGGGTGGCCATTTTGATGAAATTGGTATGTGCCCTATAAGACCCCGCATTTTCAGGCTCTTTTTCAGTGTCCGAGACCCCCATTTTAGACCATTTTCATTCCAGAGACCCTATATTCTTTTCATGTCCAAAGCCAGTTTCTACAATTTTTTTTTTGAAAAACCTCAAATTCCTGGAAATTGAGGAATCAACGCTTATGTTCCTAAAATTTTTTTGAAAACCTAGTTCCGGAGACCCCATGCATTTTGAGCCCTCAAATCAGCTCCGACCTCAAATTTTTAATTGAGGCACATGCCTACCGTGTACTTCCGTGTATAGCAACAGATACAGGGACGTGCTGACCCAATGGGTTAGTTTTTTTCGCAAAAAATCCCTAGACATGAGTTTCAATTTTTCAATGTCAGCAAATTCCCTAGCGATGGTCTAGGCCTCTCGTTTTTATTCCAGAGAATCTTTAGATATGGTCCCATTTTTCCAAAAATGGTCTAAACAAAAAAAGCCTTAGAAATGGGCCCTGGTTGAGAAAAATGCCAAACATGTGAAAATCAGCCGTTTTTCACAGTAAAAAAAATCCTTGAAAAATGGGTATGGTTTCAGAGCTCCCAGCGGCACACCTCTTCCTCCGTCAGTTGACTGACGATACAAATCTCACTATTCATTTTCTAAATTCATACTCCATTTTTCTGGGTCTGAACAGCCTTATACTCTGTGCAGTTATTGCATCATAACTTAGCACCGGTGACTTTGCGCAACCAGGCAACACCTGTGTCAAATATTTGACAGCAATTCTGTAGACGTAGGTTGCCCGGCCAACTAGCTATTTTACCTAACCCTTGCGTAGCGTATTTAAAGCCATGAAATAAAGAGAAAAATACGGTCGTTTCAATATTAAATGTGCATTAGCCATGTTAGCTGCCTATGATATCAAGCATACATACTATGGACTACTGATAGTTGCGTATCGGTTTTTCGCAAACGCCCCCGATCTAGTTCGCGCGCAGCATGGGGGTGCACTTAATTTCTTTAATTCTGGCCCCGTGGCTGAAACAACGGTTTTTCGCCAACACAAATGCTACGCTAAAAAGTCAGCGACTGTCGGTTGAAAGCAGAACATGCAGTTATGTGGTTTTAGTGTCTGCGTTAAAAGGATGAAACCAGGACAATCCCAGATATCCATTTTAATAATGTTTTGCTCTTATTTTTTAACAGCGTGAAATTATTTTTCCCGACCGAAAGTCCCATAGCCCTACCTAACCCGACCCGTCCAATGACCCCGAACCGGACCTGGAAAATGTGGCTAAAATGCCCCCGCCGTTTCGGTCCGTTCCCGTCGGGTTCCAGGGAAATTTCGGGGATCGTCGTGCCCCCCCGGCAGGCTCATGCCCAAAGCTAATGAACTCACGTTAAGAAAAACATCCACGTTTGTGACATTTTCACGAAAAGCGTCATTCCTCTCTCCCGCTTAATTTTCCGTAATGACTATTTCCTCGCGGCTGCCCGCTGCACGTTTCTCTCAGTATGCGTACATTACCCACTAATACAAATATTTGCCTGTGTAGTGCAGGTTTTGTGTACATGCCATCAATAACCCCAGTGTAGAGTGATTACTACACTGCAATGGTTACCAATGTCCTGAGCAACGATACACTATAAGTAGGTCCATTTTTGCTGATGGCTTTTAAGTGATGCTTGGTTTTAAGAGCGTAGACAATAAGTTTGTCAAAGTTGGGATTATTACCGTGTCAACACGTTGTGGTATCCGTTCTTTCGTCTGGTGTGCTGTAATGTCGAGTGATAGCAATTGGTGTTAAGGATGAAGTAAGAACAAAATAACAGGATGTCGTCATCTTGAGCAATTTTTACCGGAATCCTGTGACACTTTCAGATCCAGATTACTGGATCAGTGTGGATCAGAGCTTGGCTTGGTCTGATGTCAGTGGGAGAATTGGTTCTGATGTCCGTGGTAGATCCAGACTAGAATTGTTTGGATAGTGGTAGATCAGATCTAGGATTGGTCTGAATCAGTGGTTAGATTCAGATCTCAAATTTGTTTGGATTTGTATATCATCTCTTGGATTGTCTGGGATCCTTGGTAGATCAGATCTCGGATGGTTGGATCAGAAGTAGATCAGCTCTTGGATTGGCCTGATTATGGTAGAATCGGACTAGGATTGGGCTGTGATAGATCTATCTGTGATAGATCAGATCATATTTTTGGGGGCCTTCAAATTTTTCACAGTTAATGAGAAAAATGGGAATGTCGCTTCTGATAGAATCTCAATTTTGATGTGGGAGGTGGGGACTATATTGTTGATATGGGTCACCCACTTTTAAAGGTGCTTGTTCCAAGCTTCTTTGGAACCCCCCAATGTACCCGGAAGTAAGTATCGATTTTGATATCAGATGAAGCCCATATTTTTTCTCATGTCGTCCTGAAATTTGACCCTCAAATCAATTTCTTTTCACAAGATATTTTAAAAAAAACATGTTTCGAATGGTAACCATCAATATTAACAGAGTATTGAATAGGGCTTTGCAATATTTTGCATATCATTATTGCTTTCTATCATCAAAACCGCAAGTTTGTTTCCCACAATACTTGATGGGCATATTGCTAGTGCAGGGCTCTCAATCACGTATGAGAACACAAATTGACTAAATTGGAACAAGCCCTTTAAAGGGGCAACGATAGATTTCACTACACCTGTCCCTGCAAAAATGGTGGAAATTCTGATTTAAGGCGCTGGTGTAAAGCTTTATTTCAAAAATATCCCATCTGTAAGGATTAATCTGAGGAAGCGTTTCTTTGGTACAAAAATTTTGAAATTTCTAATTTCGGATAGGAGCAATATGAAATTCAGCCTATGTTTTCTATTGAAATATAAACATATACAACATCACCTTTTGTTTTCATTTTTAAGAAGGTATTTCTGTAATCCCACTAACCGGTAGGGGATCTATTGTGCATCTTATCTATATATGAAACCACACTATATCACAGAAAATATGGATGACTTGAAACTCTCTTGTTCACCTTAACTTTAAGGTGCTCAAGAAATTTGTTATTTTATGGTTTTGTGCGATCACCAATGGAGGTGCTTTTAATTCGCAAAATTTCAGTTGTATTCTCATTTGAGCACTATTGATAATATCATTATACTATGGTACAAATAAATATTTTTTAAAAATCACATGTGTGCTTGTATCATAATGAAACCAAATTACGCTACAAAATTTCTCAAGTGCGAGTTGTAGCCAACACCATTTTTTATTTTACTGAGTCTCTCACATGGGATGAGTAGTGGGGGTCGAAGCTGATGCTCATATATTGCACATTCTGTTTTCAGAGCGTGAAAAGAGATTATGGGATATCTCTCATCACATGCACTCTAATGTTGTAGCATACCGATGGCTTTGAGGGATGAAAATGGATAATAACATTAAACTGTAACCAAATCAATGTATCCTCGATCTGACCTTAACGTTGAACTTGATTAACCAGAAGTGAATTCTTGAGATTGTGCATAGATAATATTGTTTCCATACTGGATTCATCAAGAGGTACAGGTATGGTGACAGATATTTCCTCTTCAGGAGTTTCCGAAACAAGGCACGACAGTGATTTGCTAAATCAGAAACTTCAAAAAAGTCATCAAAAATCAGATTTTTGCATGTTTGTAACAAGTAACATGTATCCTAACATACCCTGCAAATAATGGACCAAACAACCTAATCGGACAAAATCGGAAGTTTAGTTATTACTGTCCGTACGGACCTACGACAACCGCACCTGAATGGAGATTCCTATCTTTTGAACACTGCCGGTTTCTTCCTTTCTGCAAAATGTGGAACTGCATTTTTGTGTCGTCTGCAAGAATTGCAGAAACACATAGGGAGTACGCTGGTCGTATGTCTTTGTCCTGTGTGTGTGTCTGGTGGTTCAAATTTTTTAAACCCTTAATATATTGCATTCCGTAATTTGAGTTCCGTTTACTGACAAGAGGCTACGTGATGTAACTTGGTGGAAAGAAGGGGGTGGGGTGACATGATGGTGACCTCATTTGACCTGTGGCCCCAGTCACAAAACCGCGACGGCAGACGACACTCGCGGTATGAGGGACCGCAATGTATTTGTTAGTCGATGGAATTCAAGAGGAAGTTATGTACAACTCCAGATAAATACTTAAATTAGGAGCCAAAAACCCAAAAAGATTTGCGGAAATTTGTCAGACCCCGGCCAGGAAAGCAGTGTATGAAATGAAATCTTTACTCAGAACTGATGTGCAGCATAAATAAACAAATATTTTTATCATTTAGTAGACATGAATACTGTAATTTCATTGGTTGATATTTCCGTATTACTCGGCTCTCTGAGTGATACAAGTAATATATCCCGTATTATACAGCGCTTAGCAGTATCACGCGTGCATGTTAAGTTTACATGGAGAGACACGATCCAAGCTTAATCTGGTAATCTGTGTAGCTCCCATACGATACGAAGTGCTAATGCATGCGTGTGCGCACTGCTCGCTACTTGCACTTAAAATAACTTTCCTTCCATCAGTAGAAAAGGCAGAGGGAAAAAATAAGGTAGGTAAGGCCTAAGAAGAAATAAGCAAAATTAGAAAGGCCCAGTTAATAATAGTGTTAGTAAATTAATGTCTACTGAATCTGAATGGTAAATCCATTAACCCCTGTTTGTTCTCATGCATAAAAAAATATCATTGTTTGGGCCACACACGGAGGCCGCAGCAAAACCAGTGCTATTATTTTCGTTTGCATGAAACAAAAGGGGATAAAACTAATATTTTAAATGCTTAATTTTGCATGATGCTGCTCATCAAAATGTCTGCAGGCATGCAAATATTTTGTGTTTAATTCAGTCTCATGTATTATTATAAATTCATATTTGGTAATATTGCCAAAGGAATACCAACCAACATATTACTATGGTGATTGTGCTTTTTAACTCTATCCCTGCATGCAACTAGACTCAAGAGTTTTTTTCACAGTTATGTATTCCATGCCAATATTTGGTATCAGCATGAAAAATGCATTTAACATGAGTACAAGTACCAAGCCTAGTCTAGGTCTGTGGCTTCTGAGTTGGCTATACCAAAATGAATGACTTGTTATAGTGATCGATATTCACTGTAGTTCAATTTTTTTTTCAAATATTTCAAATTTTTATATTTTAAATGACCATATTTAGCATGACATGAACTGCGATCATATGTGCATATGAGTCAAAGGAAACAAGGTGGTGTCATGATATTGATTTGAGAAATGGACTAAAAGCGAGGTGGTAAAATTCCTTTATGTTTTTCATTGTTAAGAAAGCCACAAGGGATTTATAACATTATGTGGAAACCAGGGACAGATCACCAAAGCACAACTTAAACAAAATTGAGGGTGTAGTTTCATTCTAATAATTAGTGTAGCCTAAATATGTCACGGAACAAGGACCTTTAGGTTTTCGGTAATTGATAAAGTAGACAAACCAGAGGCAGATCTGAAATGATATCAGAGGTAGTGAGTCATGACATGTCCTAAGAATGCCAGCTCCAGCTATACCTGGTCAGCAAGTGCAACAACCCGACAAATATTGCATGATCAATATCCTAACAATTGTTCTACTTAGCTCGAAAAAACACTGCCTATACTTCGACAATTGAAAATGCCTCACCTTGTCAAGTATATGGAAAGGACATGTCATAAAGATGCCTTTTGTGAACTGGCGCAGATGTCCAAAATGTTATGGGGTTAAAACGGACTTATATTAAGATAGACCAGCCTATTTCTCCGAAACGGCATAACCAAAATCGAGGTGCCCAAAAGTATTATAATGAGAATATGCACTTCATTATCATAGTTTTGGGCACCACCATAGTTGGTATACGTATAGTCGTAGTTGGAAAGGGCCTTATGATAATTTAGGAAACACGAGAGTATTTTATGTTCATCATATTTAGCGAGTGAAAAACAAAACACCAACTGATGCCACATGCTATCACTCGGACTCAATTATCTCTTTTCCTAAGCAAAATTAACAGGGGTCATCGAGACTTTTTGTGCATTAGGGGATGCAGGAATATCTTTTTGAGGCATGGTGTCTTCAAACAGATTGTTTTGGCATAATTATTGCAGAAAAATCGGCCGATCAGACAATGGAACACTGGGGAAATGCAACACTGATAACATAACGTGTGACGCACAGATTTGTAGTGCGTGTGCTTGTGGCAGTAACAGCGACGAAGCGCGGCTGGTGGTGCAACAAGGATGGCGTGCGAGGTGTGAGAAAAATCAGTTACGTTGCTGGCCTATCAATAACACGCGCGTTTCCCCTCTTGGTTTATATTCTAGCTCTATGGGTTTTAAATCAAAATGTAGCATTTCGAGAGAGAGGCAGCCTCAATTTTGTTCAAACCCAGGTTTTTTTGCATATTTGGAATGCTTATCAATGTAGTAGATCACACCTGAAGTGAATTCTCTCTAAAATCCTTGGACTATTCTAAATTAAAAAAAAAAATGGGACTTGTTAGCCGGGACAAAACTTTCTGGAGTTTAAAATTAATAAGTCTGTAAAAACACTTATTTAAAATAAGTCCTTAAGATTTACAAACAAATCTAAAATGACTTAAAATAAGCAAATGAAGACTCGTTTAAGTCTAAAAGACTTATTTTCAATCCAAAAAGTTTTGTCCCGCTAATAAGTCTTCTTAGATTTAAAAAGAAGTCCAAGGATTAATAGCCAAATACGGACGTCTTAGTAATTAAGATGATGATAATAATTCTGTCATGCGTGACTGGAAAATTCAAAGCATGGTTTTCATTTAGGGAACAATAGGAGAGCAGGCCGGTTCAAAACAGGTTTGCATTTTTCTTGGTGTGTTTGTCCACTAAACCTTCGAACTTTCTGGTAGGTGGTCTACAACCGATCAAGTGCAATTTGAGAGAAATATGTATCCTCAAAAAAATCTCCTCCTGTCACTTTAAATGTTACAAACCATACAAAACTTTAACCAGGTTTGAAACGATTTAAAAAGACCTATTAATAGTTAACAATGAGCAGTCTTAAACTAATCCGATTGCATTCTGACATGACAAGACTGTTATCTACCATGTGTCAAGTTAAATTTTGTAACTGCACTTCAAAATCCTTCCCAGGGAAAAAAGAGTGACTGATTGCATCTCATTTTAACTTCACTCCATTAAATCTCGCTTAGTCGGTATAAACGATTGCCGCCATTATGTGGCATTTCGCAATGTAATACCAGATGCTACAAGAGCCTGTAAGTAGATGGGACAATGCTCTTAAGGTGTTATATGTCTCCGAAGACACGCCAGCGACGATTGATCTCCGCAGCCGCACTTCTTTCTCTCGAGGCTGTGTTGTTAGCGTACTGTTCTTATTGTCACGTCATCGGGCATTTTGTTCTCAATAGTCCTTGAGCGACCGCTTCAGTTCCTTTGTTGGATTTAATCAGACAAGATAGGTTGCATCGCTTTTGATTTGCTCCCCCCAAGAGTCGGTTGCTCTACAAACACATGGTTTGCTTTCAGATCATTTTTTTGTTAGGGTTGTTTGTAATTTGTCGATAATTTATAAACCGCTGGTGAACGCATTGGGAGGTGTTCCAAGATTGCTCTTGTTGTTTGGAAATTCATTACTACATGTGGTGGTGTGAAGTGAAAATTACAAGTGAATCTGTTTTTTGTTTTGTTTTTTTTAACCCAAAGACCTCGAAGATAGAAAATTTCCAACATTTATTGTTTTTAATACAGGATTGCATACCAAAAATCAATATTTTGAATTGTGAACTAAAAATTATCGCAAAACTTATGGCCTCTTAAATATTTAGTGTGATTTCAGGCATATTCTGAAAAAAAAATCTGATAAAAATAGATCTTGCAGTTTGGGTTTGGGGCTACTTACTGCATTGGGGAGTAAGATTGGGAGCCTCTATTAGCATGATAAGTCATAACCAAACAAACGACTGCATCAAAGAGACGTTCATAACTATAAGGGGTGTGGAATTAAAATCCAGCTGTTGGTACATAATAAAAACATTACCACTAACAATGTTTATTTGAAAAGCTTTTAATTTATTCTTGACTCACTTCAAAAGAAACGAGAAGCATTAAACCCTGTTCAAAACCTGATGTATTATTTACAATATGCTCATCCACCACTGGATCATAGTTTCGTGGTTAAAAAAGTACTTTACTACATTGACATAAATTGACCTTGTGTTGTCTGGGTATCATATATCATACCTCAAAACAATTGGCTGTATTGTCTAAATAAATTGGTGAATGAAAGCTACTGACCTCTGCATAGAATTGAATTTTACTACTCATAGTTTATAGAATACAAGGCGTGGTTTTGAGATGGCTATCCAATGACCTGCGGGTCACTCGTGAATCTGCTGACCTAAGACCAGGCCACTGACTAAAACCACTGACCTAAACTAGGCTTGCTTGGACTCAGTTAAATGCATTTTACAACCTGCTGATTCTGAATATAACTCTTCATTAGCGATCCACAGTCATTGGTAATGGTTTGTGGTGGTGTCCGGATTTATCAAATTAGTAAGGCTGATCCGGGCTGTTGTGTATCCGTGATTCGGACGCTCCTAACATGGCCCCTTTTTATAGACTTGGGCGGATTGGGAACAATCGGGGGTTACACCCTACTCTTATTTGACACTTGACTGCGATGTGGCATTTACAGTTGTGGCTCTCTGTACAGGGGACCGATGGCTTAATTCCCCCAAAGAACAGGATCTTTCCATGATTCCATTTGCCCAATTCCAAGTAAACCATGGAGTAGAGCGGTATTCCTGTTTTTAATCAATAGCTCGTTACATATTAAATCCAGAATTGGGCACCCAAATAAATCCCAGCAATGTGACCCCACCAGGATTCGCACCCGGATTTTTTTGGTAAATTTGCGCTACAGGCAAGCACCCTAACCCGCTAGGCCACGCTTCTCCTCCCACATAGTACTCATATTCAATAATTTCAAAATAATGCCATTTTTATAATATACCATAAACATGCATTTGGAAAAAATGAAAAATGTTACGTCTGAGTGACTGTAGTTGGTTACAGGTCCCCGGGGTGTTAAAATGATTAATAGTTATCTCAATCAACTTGTAACAGCACAAAAGTGGTAACAATAGTGTGATGTAATATTGGATTTAATACAGCCTGGGAAGTGCGCGGTATTGTTTACAGTGATGTAAGAGCGGTTTGTATTGGAACTAGATTCTTTATGTTTTGTTTGAAAAGCTGATATTTTCCTCCCGATTTAGTCTACTTTGATGAAACCAAGGCGTGATAAGCTGAGTACCGTTCTCGCACGTGGCTCAGATGTAATATGCTTCTAAGTGGTTGTCCTGTGCATATTTTGTATGTTTTACGTAATTTAAAATTTTTGCTGCTTTGGTAGAACCTCTTGACATAGTTAATTTCTCGTTTTTTCTTTTACCTATGACAAATTTCTTGCCTACCTGTTTAGTAAAATATTAAGAAATTGAGTTGCATCAAGTAATTATCTCTTGTGTTAGTTTGTTTCAAGGCAGTTTATAAGCCTCTTATGGTTTGTTTTCATAGTCCAAGATTTGATTATGTGCCATTTTACATGTAAAAGCAAACCTCTTGAGAACATTAGTTGTATGAGACTAGTCCAAGCTTTTACTTATAAAAGAAAACATTCACATTTGTGTCCAGTCATGCCCTAAAGATACTTTGTTGGCTATACCTCTTACTCTCAATTTTTTATGCAGAGATATTTGGTGAGTTATTGGAGAAAATGGTCCTCCCCACTTTTACGTCTAATGAATAAAGTGTGTATCATAATTTTATTTTCTTGAAAGCAAAAGAGTGCTAATTATGTAGAATTAAGTTTGTTTGTTGATATTGCTGCTCTTAAAATTGTATTTTTCCTGGCCACAAAATGGTTTTGCAGTAAGCAAGGAAACAACTACATCTCAAAATCTAAGTGTCCCAATTTGGAAAAAAAAAAGCATCAGATTAAGGCATTAGATCAAAATTGTAAGAACTTTAACAAATTTCACATGTGATGTCTTGAAGAAAGTGCATCCTTCATATTGCTTGAAATGTTTTGGCTAGAAAGTTCATCAGAGTGGGGCACACTAAGTGCCACTTACGCCGGAAAGGGCTAACAAATTGATAGACATACGGTTTGAACTCAAATAGGGCTTTTGTAAGAGTAAGGTGATCGTATTGTTTCGCAATGATTAGGAGAGCATTACATGGCGCAACCAAAAACCAGACTGCGGTAATTGTTGAAAAGCTGAGGCCAAGCCAATGCGTCATCCCTCCCCATCGCTGAAGTCATCTGGCAGAAAAGGCTTTTAAATGCTCCTATAAAAAGGCAAAATAGGATTACATTGTTGTTGTATTGACTTTGATTTGATCATTTATGAACTTTAATTGTCTATATACAGCAGAATGTACTAAATATCAATTAATGGACTGCAACATTTTCTTGAAACTATAAATTCCTGGAACAGTATTATGTGAATGTCACAGTTGTAGAGTTGTACTGACTGCAGGCCGCTAACCAGGGGAGGAGTGGTGGTGTAGCAGATGCCGCCCCCAAATTCCAAAAGCCCCACAAATTTCCCCTAAAAAGAGCTCAAAAGGCCCAAAGAACCATTTTACGAGCAAGACGGCCCCAATTTCGGAATTTTTTGCTGGTAAAAAAGACCACTTTTGCCATTCGTCCTCCCTTGTAAATTTTTGAGAAAAAAAACGATTTGTAAAAAAAAAAATGCCCCCTAAAAAATCCTGTTTTAAAATTACGGGCTGTGCACTATGAAAACTTTGCCGTTGAAATATGTGATATGTCGCTTTCACGATCCGCTAAATCCTACAGTCCTTGAAAACGTATGGACTTATCCCCCGCAATGTTTGTTAGTTTTATGAATGAGGGCCGGGGGACTCAGGCTACAAACTAATTAATGAAGCACTATAAGCGTGTCGTGTGTAATACATCTCCCGATCGGTCTTCTTTTCTTCAGCCAGGGTGGCATGCAGTAACAGTCCAAATTTCGAAGGTTTGAATCTATGCATACTGGAAAAACGCCACAAGTTTATAACAACCATGTAAGTCAAATGGTACGAGTATAAAGGTTAAACCTTCACAGGCTTTGCATAAAACATGTCGCTTATATGATAAAATTTTGAAAGATGATTAGAAGGAAATAAGTTCGAATATTACTTGTCAACCTGTAGCGATCAAGGCCAAAAGAGAAAACTGGATACGGAACGATGCATAAAAATCCTCTGAAATTTCCCTCAATAACCGATTTTTGACACGGAAAGTAGCCATCAATGAATAGAAATGGTTTATTTGCTCCCTATCTTAGATTGGCACATGTGGGAAATTTATAGCGCTTTCTACACTGTAAATAAAAAAACAAAACTTTCCCACTGATTCAACAACCCGGCTGTTGCGCAATATTCTGACTTTCAGGCACCATCGTTTAATGAAAGCCCTCAATCGCGAAATGTTTCCTCCACTTTTTTCTAAGTGCTGTGTAACTGTCCTATAACGGTTTCACCTTGGGGCTGGGCTCATGTTTCCCTGTCTCCCCTAAAATCTCCTATACCTTTTAAGCATCCCCAGTTGAACTGGATCTCACCTTAGAGCCCTGAATTTACAAGCTTTTTCCCCTCATATTTTTCTGCTTCCCCCACAACCAGGCTCGCCTCAGGAAAAACAATACCTTAAAACAGGGCTCATTTGTGTCCGGATCTGGATTTGCAAGAGTCGTTAGAAGCGATGTATTGTCTGCTCTGTTTAATGATTTTTG
This sequence comes from Ophioderma brevispina, assembly GCA_023653785.1. Classification (NCBI taxonomy): domain Eukaryota; kingdom Metazoa; phylum Echinodermata; class Ophiuroidea; order Amphilepidida; family Ophiodermatidae; genus Ophioderma; species Ophioderma brevispina. The sequence goes on from JAMKCH010002733.1 coordinate 43,522, forward strand.
TGTTGCCTTTAGGGAGACACACTTACCAGTCCTAATTATTGTGTTGTTCATAGCATGCACGAAGGTATGTGCGTGAGTTAAGTTTTCACCTACTCAAATGTTGCCTGCTTGGAATTTGAAGTTCCATTGCCAACCTGGGTCATAGGGTACCCCAGGGAAAGTTCCTATGCTAATGAGGTCAAATTCATATACCAAGGTCAAAAGTCATCTGAAGGTCAAGTTATGATAGGGTGGTCAGTTAACTTTTGGGAAGATGAGTCCGATGGGACCAAACTTGGGTCTTAGATGCGACATCAACAAACCTCCATAGTTATTGATGTCAGAGTCACATACTAAACACTTCAAGTTTTGAGTCTGATGTCTATTAACAACCAAGTGTTTTTATTTCCTTGGCATTATTTTGCTGTACAAGTGGTAAATGGAAGAATGTGTAGAGAGTTATCTGGTAATGTGAGCTATCAGTGATTTAGCCTTTCTGACAAATAAAAAACAGTTTTGATTGATAACGCTATACAATTTCGCTTCTATCTGGCTTGTTAGAAGCTACACGAGAATTTCAAAAAACCGGTGGTCCTTAAAAATGAGAAAAAATTCTGATTTTTGTACCGTTTAAAGCTTTCTATCGAAATATCCCCATCTGAAAGGATAAAGCTTAGACTGATTCCTTGTGGTACAAAAATTGTGAAATTCTAATTCCTAGTAGCCAGGGATGTAGCCTACAGTTGGCGGTGGTGAGGCGTCAGAGCACACCACTCGCTTCAGACCCACCACTAAACACCAATTTTACTCTAGGCCCACCACTTCCAATAAACATGCAAAGTTTAATAATCATTTATGGCAAATAGTGATAAATTTTAGACATTTTGACTTATAAAATTATGTCAAATTTTCATTAAGAACACCCACCATAACAAGGTGCTCCGACTCAAAACCTGCTAGTACAAATAAAATTAAGCCTATTTTCTATTGAAATATATACGCATATACAAATCACCTTGTTTTTATTTTAAGTTTACTTCTGTAGCCAAATAAAGCCTAGGGATATATGAAATTCACTATATGAAGAAAAATATGGATACTTGAAATCTCTCATTAACCTTTAATATGGTACTCATATGTCTTTGTGTACTGGCCAATGCTCCTACCTGCTGTAAATCCAGACACTTCTAAGTGTCAAAAATCGGCCAATTCAGAGAGTTAATATGGTACTCAAATGTATGTTGTATATGTTGTTGACTCCATATCATCTGGCCCTAACTTCTTCCCTTTTTTCCTGCTGCATACAAGTTTTAGGAGGCCCAATCAAACTGTCACAAGTCTGGCTAGATATAATCCTTCATCGCAATGCTGTATTACTACATTTAGACCATGGAGTGGACCAAATAACCAACGGTATAACAAATTCTGTATCCCCATCTGGGGGGTAGGGGAAAACCCAGTGTACATTCATAAGTAATTATTACTCACTAACGTTGTTCCCGCACATAAAACTAGCACCATTTTCTAAAAATATATAAAATGTCAGCCTCAATTCTTTTTTCCCAATATCATAGACCAATGGATATGTATACACTTCAGCAAACCATGATCTAAACATATTACAATGGGCCGGTTATGTAGGGCACTTGTTATAGCCGGTGTTTACACCTCCCACGATTCTGGGTGAGTGACATACCCGTCCTCTCTCACAATACCTAACCAGTGTACATTATAATATAGGTCGTGACACTAAATTTCTTCTGAAAACGGCGGTAAATTGAATAGAATGAAGTTAAGCAATAGTTTACGGATTTGGTTTCTGTCACAAAGTTGTTAGGTCAAGCTTGCCCATTCACATTCTCTTATGATGTTTGTTCTGTTTCTTCCTTTTCGAATAAATGATGAAAAACATGGTCCAAAGTGTAATTGAACAAGCACTATAGAAGCTCAATTTTAGCTTATTTGTGAATGCGGTTCGTATGTTTGTCCCATGAAAAGTACTCAGTCTAACTTGGAGAGCGTAACAGCTGAATCTCTTCAGCGTGCCGACAATATAACAATGTCCTGCACTCCCAGATGAAAGGTGATTGAATATCTTTACCTGCCACTTGTTTCTGAAGTTGTTATGTGTATCCACTATTCACTGATATTGGGGAATGAAATTGACGTGACATTTTATTCTGCCATTTTTATTTGTGGGAGACGACGATTATATGATTTTATAATTAATAGGATTTACATGTGGTTTTCCTTATGAGGCCCGGCCCCGAAGGAGACCACAAAACAACAGCATAGAAGGCGATGTCCCATCGACTAATTCTCATGTCCTGTTTGCTTTGAATCATTGACATGTAGGTCTCACAATGGGCTAGAGTTCTCAAGGATCGTTGCGACTAATCAGAATGAGGGAAAGTCTAAAAAATACATCAAAGTTTTGAATAATCCCTGAGCATTAGAGGTGGTAATTTATATGTATTTTAAATCCCTGCAATCGTATAGGGTCAGTATAAAAACTGTTAGATACATTATAGACAATGGTCCCAACTGAATTTTTTGATGGCATTCTCTGTCTCCATTTCCTGAGTTATCAGTCTTATCGGTCTTTTGGACCAGCGGAGCTTGCCATCATTTTTGGTTCAGCCACTTCATGACTTTGCCCCATGCCAGGTTAGGTGTGGCTTGGTGGGAGAATTGCCATCCCAGTGTCATGCTTTTGCCCGGGGGCTAGCCTTTGCTGGATTTACCATCTTGGTTTTAAAGGGCCGCTTCATTAATTAAAAGGGAGGGGGGCTGGGAAAAAATAGGGGGGGGTCATGAATTGTGATTCGGCCAAATAGGGGGGTCATGTAATTGGTTTGTATGGAGTAGGGGGGACATGTAAAAGTTGGTATCCTTCCTAAGAAAAGACTGGCAAAACCAAAATTACACACACTACATGGTTAAATCATAGACTTCTGACCCCTAAAAGACTGATACATTGGGCTGCTGGTAACATATTGTGGTGAAGAGAGGGCTGAAAGGAAGCCAGACGACTTCCATCCGTATGCCAATTGAAGATGATGTTGGCGAAAACTTCATCTTTAGAGGACATTGAAAAGCATACAGAGATTAGTCCAAAAAAGACATAAATATGAAAACATAGTAAGCGATCATCTTGAATACAGTGATGAACTTGCAAAGAAAGAAATGAGGAGCCATGGAGCGACAAAGGGGAGAAAACGAAAATTCAGGAATAAGGAAAATCCTGAAGACGAAATGGGGACAAATTGTAGAACACGGGCGTATTGGAAAGCTGCCTAGTTTCATGAATTGAACAAAAATCTCACATATAGATTACCCACTACAGGAAACAAGAAAGACAAAATTCGAAGGGTTATTGTCCATGTCTACAGGCAGCATAGCATAAATCCAGGGGGATGGGGGATCCCCCAACATTTTGATGAGGGGGATGGTCATATGATCATCCCCCATGTTGATGCCTTTGCATCCATTTTTTACCAAAAATACGCTCATTTTTACTAAATAGTTTAAAATGGTTAAATGCCCGCGCGCTGCGCGCGCTTTGTTCTATTTACAATAATCAGTAAGGATTTTAGGCATCCCAATGGCAAAATTTTTAGCACGCTTCGCGCTCATATGTGCTAGTAATAATCTTTTCAGCAAACCCTGTTTCAGTCATAATTGTTCATCAACCCCCCCCCCCATGTCAAAAAGTGAATTTACGTCCCTGGCACAAGATCGGATATTTTCAACAAAGATTGAATTACTCAATGCAAGTGAGGATGGAAGTGAGGAAGAGGGTGATGTCTGCAGCACGGTTAGCACCAAGTGATGAGGATGAAGAAGAAAATAAACATAAAAAAGAAAAAAACAAAAGAAGATCTTATATTGATGTATGAATGAATACAATAAAAATCCTACATGATCTGGAAGGGACTTTCAAGCGAAGACAAAACGCGACATTAATTAAGTGCCATACTATTTTGTAATGGGAACATCTTTGGATGACTTTGACTTTTTGTTGTTATGAAAACCTGGTTTGCCTTTTCCCGGGGTCCTTTTTGATGAAATTGACATTGAAATAAAATAAGGCCAAGCATCAGATCATTTAACTCCTTTGCCTGTAACATCTTGTGTAAACATGACCCGATTTAACAGGAGTTAGCATTAGGCCTATAATTAATGTAAGTGATATGAACGTCTATGCATGGGGGGGGGTTTTGTAAATTTTCATGTGGCAGTAGGGGGGTTGTGTAATTTTACATTGTGGTAATGGGGGGGGTTGCCATAATTTTTCCAAACAAACTTGGAAATTCTCCCAGCCCCCCTCCTCGTAATTAATGAACGGCCCCTTAAAGGCGGACTACGAGATTTCGAATAATTATTTTTTGTATAATAATTTAAACTAGTCAACTAGAACATAAGATAGTAACCTAATTATACCCACAATTCCAAAGTTTGAGGATGAGAATCAGATTTTTGTTGTGATCAGTAAACATTTATTTAAAAGCTTGAAATGTTTGTGATTCTTTCAAAACATTTACAACATTGAATTCTTGTATAAAGCTGTAACAAATTTTGGCTATACTTACTGCCATGGTTACATTATTAAGCTGTATATGTAATATACTAGCATGAAAAACAGGCAAACTAAGGAAATCAACAAAACAAAGCCAACAAACAATATGGACACCTATTATTCTTGAAACAACGTTATCTGATCTTAGTATTTCGCTGGTTATAAATACAAAGAAGTGAAGTAGTATTGCCTGCAGCATAAACAGTTTGAACTTTTGATCTCGTTTGCTCTGGCTTTAGCTTTGGCGCTATGGGTCTTTCCCCAGATTATTCAAATATATTTTCCTCATCTTTAGGGGAAGGAGCAAGCCAGTATGATGTTGATCAGTTGTTAGACCCCATGCAAATTGTCCCTTTTTATTTTTAGAATAAATTAAACAAGTGCGACAAAATTTTGACACTGCGTAGGGACAATGCAATAGCTTTATCATGAAAATCGATTGGAAGAATCTTGTTCATATAGGGCCTACGAGGGTCTATTGTATGTATAGCACCCTCTATTGCCCATTTATCATAGATAGGAAAGATGTGTAGAATAGATTTTTAAGAAAAAACATATTTGCCCACAATGAAAGTTTGTAAAATTTACACGCTGTAGTTAGCGGAATTAAATCTAATACCAAATCAGTTGTCAAAAACTGTCACCATTATATTTTTTGTTTTATTTTTTTTTGTCATAATAATGAGACTTAAAACATCTGTGATTTACATTTGAAATATGCTTGTATAGGATAAATGTTTGAAATACATCTCTAAAAAAAAAATAATGCAGATCATGCTGGTTTCTTATCCCCAAGTTGCTGGCCAGGTTTCTGAGGGCCATAAAGGAATGGTTTTCTGCCCAATTGAAAAACATGCGTTTCATATTCTTGTACCTTGTGATTTCCTTGTGATCTCTGAGGAGGGCAGTGTGAAGGAACAAGGGAGAGGGGAAGAGAAAAGTTGGAAAAAATAGGTGGTCTCGAACCAGGGGGCCCTTCGGGCACCACTCCATGACGGGGGATGGGATGGGCCACGATGGGATATCAAGATATGGAGTTTTGTTGTCGCTGGTCCGGCAAGCAATTTCGTGCCCAAGGTGTCTTCGTTCGAGACCGTCATTGCTGAATCCGGGACTTAGTGCATTTTTTCATTCAGTGCATTGTTGGAGGTTTTTGGGTGTTTGGTGGCGAGGGTATAATAGGGTTAGGGTCACTTCACAAGATATCCTTGAAAAAAGCTCGTTCCCAAAAATTCAGTTGACTTTCGTCCTTTTGCCCTTTTTTTTGGGTGTATGAGCAAATGGTTGTATTACAGCTAATGTTCCACCGGTGCTCTAATTTTTGTTTACAGAAACAGAAGATACAAAACTGCAAAATTTCTTGCAGAGACGATCAAAATTGCTTGTAAGATTAGGCATACATACATTACATACTATTCTTAGGCCAACAGTTAGATGATACAGTTTTTTGTGAGGTAAGTTGGGAGGGATGAGGGATGTGTGGATCACCAAATCCTCTTTAACCTTAGAGGACTGAAATATAAGTTTCATGAAATTTAGGAAGGATTAGGTACAAAAACATGATTTTCACATGTAAAAGTTTAAAGGCACTATCAGTGATCCACCCAAAAGAGCAAATTTGAAAAATTTGCAAGAGTAGGTCTAAAAGTGACAGATTACATCGGATTTAGAATTCGCCTAAGTTTTTTTCCCAAATGAAAAAAAAATGACCAAAAGGAAGAAAAGAAAAAGAAGAAAACAGCAGTGTTTTCAAATATATGAATCTCTTTTATATGGATATGTGTTGTAGGAAGTGTCGGAACGGACAGCAAAATGGACTAAAACCACCTGATTCTGTCTTTATAAGGTTGCTTTCAGCCTTTAAACTTGCAATATGTTTGGGATTAGCTTATACTTATTAGAGTCATGCAAAAATCTGATTTTTAAATTTTTTATTTTCTGATTTGGCAATACACTGATAGTGCCCTTTTAAATTTTCAGTTCTGTCTTCCTAATCTGTTTGGGTTGGCTGAATTTCAGAATAAACGTATTAGGCATGTTGAATACTAGTCAGTGCTATTGTGAATAACTCCAAGGCAATATCCATTGACTTTTGATCAAATGGAAGAAATTGAAATAAAATTGTGTTTAAAAATGGACTTTTCTTTCTCGGAAATTGGTCCAAATGTTAGGGTCCAGAATGATAAACTACTTTCCTTCATGATGTGGAAAAATCTCTTTACTTGTTTGTATTGGCAGCCATTGCAGTAAAACAATAACATCAAAAATTGGACAAATGACTGAAATATCTGTAATTCAACACCAGACATCTATTGTTGATCGATTTATAGTGTGTGCATGCAGATATAGATCTCATTATTCAGAGATTTTGTAATGAACGTTTGTTAATAAATTGAACCTTCATAGCTAAAATCCTCTGATACACTTAGCAATCCCTAAGTAACTATAACTTTACATCGAAAGATACATTTTCCCAGGCTAGACTGCAATCAAATTTGAACCTTTTGTAGAAAGCCCAAATAAAATATTAGGAGTTGGTAAGTTCGATTTTTATTTTATTTTTGTTTACTAAGGAAAGTTCTGTATGGGTGTGGAATGTTCTAGAAATATGATAGGTTTGTGTATGGAGTATTAGATTGGAGGTGATAGGTTTTAAAGTTATTTCATTTTTTGTAAGCATTTCGCACCCCCCAGTATTCTCGGAAAAGGATTTGCATGAACTATCAATGTGTTTGGTACCAATGGATAGCTATGACCTTCCAGAGGTCCATTGATACAAAAAAAGTACAAACATTCTTGTATGACAGTCACGTGACGTCAAAACATGACGTCATGCAAAAAAAAATTGCAAAAAATTTCAAAATTCAGGTTTTTGACATTTTTTCAAGCAAAAAGGTGGATTTGTGGCCATGTGTGTCAAAGTATGCCACACATGCTCTTACTACAAATAAAATCAAATAAATAGAAAAAAAACATAGTATAAACTGATCTGTAGCACAAAAAAATGGATGTCTTGCTGTTCCAGTAATTTCAATGGAAAGTAGATTTTCTTCACAACGCAGTGCGTATTAAGTAATGCAGCGTCGTAAACCGTAGGTCCGATTTTGTTCAAAAAAAATGGTTTAAATCGTGGAAAGTATTCAAGGAAAAAGTCATGTAGTTTCGGAGTGATGAAAAAATTAACAAATAGGTGAGAGATACGACAAAAAATGGCGAGGGGCGGATTAGGCTAACTATTAAGTGGATTCTTTTATTCTAAATGGAGGCCTGTAGCTAGGAGACATATCCTTTACCTTCCCGCCAAACAAAACTTCCGGTGGTAGGCTGGTTTACAGGAGCTAGAGCTTTTTTTAGATGTTACGGTGGAGCCAAATGATTCTTGGCTCTTCCTATAGCTTGTCTGTGATTGGCAGTTGATAAGAGAATAAAAAAAATACGAATAACAATTTATTCGTCATTTTCAGCACTGGTGGCTACCATTCATGCAGGCAGACAGGAAATTTGGAGCATTAAAATTATGGTGAGATATCACCATCCATGGAGGGGGAAATGGTAAGAGTATTGTTTGGCACAGTGATATTGTATTATTATTGGCGAATGGAATGTTTGTACTTTAAAGTGGGGTTGGTAGTTCATTAAAGAGAGGTCAATATGGCGGAGTAACTCATTATTGGCAGAGTTAAATATGGCAAGTTTGGTCTGTGGCGGTATATGTTGATTGTATTGGGGATGGTTGAAAACCCTACAAAATTGAAGACTTTTTGTATTTTAAATGATGGTGAGTTAATTCAGAGTATTGCAAGAGTTGTTTGGTAACATCTGGGTTTGGTTGTAATACGCAGAGAAATATAAAAAGAAGGTTGTACTTGTCAAGTATAGGGAGGGTAGTTAGAGGGATAAATATAGGTATGGTGAGTTGTCACCTTCACGGTACAGAAAGAATTTTGATGTTAACATACTATTTCATATATTGAAAAAGTAATGTTGGGAAGAAGCAAACAAAAATATTATGATACTCTGGGTACTCGACCATATTTGAAACTCTCGGAACACTGCCCTCATTCAAAATGTAAACATTAACACCAGTCATAACACACCACATCACACGTTTTACGTAATCTTCTAATACTCTGAAGGGAAACAACTACCATATTTTAACTCTCAAAAATGAATCCCCATTCAGTACAAACCATTTCCACTAATCAATACAAACACGCGACATCACAGCGTTTGCTAATTAAATTTTAGATGCGTTGCTTTGAAGTGACAAATCACCGCATTTAATCTCCAAAAGATTCCCTTTTTTAGGTACAACTTCACAAAATGACTTTCCGTCGATTGATATTAGTCCGTCGGTTAATATTCTATATATGTTCTCATTACATACAGCATATTTCAGACTATTACATGGGCAAATAATTTGTCAGGGAACATAGTTCATAATTATAAAAAAGATTGTTCCTTTCATTGATGTTAGTCTGTAGTAGCTGTAGCATATAAGGTCTAATGGCGGCGCCCATGGGCAAGGAACGAATTTTTTTATTCGTATTAATAAATTCGATCCAACTGACTGATTGGTGGATTTGGAATGTATATACGAGTGGTGGTATATCTGTGGGACAACCTCTATTCAGGAGTAATCCAGGAGGGAGTCAGGATCGCTCGGATCACTCACCTGCCCTTTTCCCCCCTCACCCCCCCCCCCCCCCCACTACCGAATAAAGAGGAAAGGTGATGATTGCAGGTTATTCCATTGATCAAACCGGGGGGGGGGGGGGAGTTGGATTTATTGGCATCACTCGGAAAAATGCACTCTTATATAAATACCCGGCAGTAAAACATGTATACAGATTCAATGGTGTTAAAGGCTCATGAGACGGTCATTTTTCTGTCAAACTGTGCGAAAACAGGTGTTACTGCAAAAAGCCACACCATAAAAATGAATCTTATACGTTTTAACTTCACTAAAAAAATCGCGATCAACTATGACAAATCAGGTCTTGGAAAGGAAATTTGAGCAAATGGTGCGATATGAGCCCACATCTGTAATACGTCGGGTATACGTTGTGTTGCATGAGCGCCGTTAGTCTCTTGGTGCGTTGGTATACGGTTGAGCGGGACTCTGGAGTCAATAGGCGTGGTAGGCACACATATACATGAGAATGGAGACTAAATTGAATAAATAACGTTCTCAGAAGTCTAGGGATTTTGAAATGGCGCGAAAATGAATTTTCAAATGCATTTTTCGCAAATTTCTCTACGAACTAAAAGTTCGCAGACAAAATTGCTTCAAAATGATGTCTTCTTGCCGTATGGTAAAATTGAATGAATTCATCAAGCGGTTTTGGAGGCATCAATCGGCCATATTAATGCCGATTTAGGTTTTTTCCATAGAGCTCCACAGGAGCTCGGCAACAGCAAAATTCCAACTATAGTATCGAACACCGGGCTTCCTTCCCACGGTCATATTACCATCATATGGAGTGAACCGGGATCGAGGAAGGAGGAAGGTGACAGGAGCGGAGCAGGAGCAATCCTGGATTGATCGGGATTGCTCCGGATAAAGGTTTTCCCACAGATATACCACAAGGGATGGATGGAAGTAGTTTCTCGTGATCATAGAGAATAAACCGTTTCTCTACCTTACAATGACAATGAACGATGTTCATTGAACTCGGTCCTTATGTGGGTAGTGGTGGGCACAATATTTGCCATATAAGCTCTCATCAACCAAATGTGCATTTTATTAATTTCATTTGCATAATTTTTTTGTGAATATGGCGAGCACTAAGTTGAGAACTGTGAAATTCAATTTTTTTTATTTTTTCGACCTTTGGCTATGGGACCCATGCCATGTTCTGTTCTTGCATATGGAGTTTTCGCATGTTTTGGTTATTTAAAAAAAAAAAAAGGTCCCAGGTTAAATAAAACCAAAGGCAAAAAAGCACTTCATCAACCCACTATGCAGGAATCACCTGATTGGTTAACCATTTGTATGTATGAGCGAGTGGACTTCCACAAAATTGTTTTACCAAATTGGTTCTGAACTTTAAAATTTATGACCATATTTTAAAATCAGCATGACAATTGAATTCCAATGCGTCAAAAAATGTTCAGTCTTAGATGAGGTTTTGATATTTTTCCCCAAATGGTTGACAAAAATATTGGAGCGGCAGACAAAGTCAAAGTTTTAAGAGGACAGTTGTTATTGCAGTTAAGTTGTGCACAGCCCCACAAAAGAACAGTGTGACATGTTTTTCAGATTTAAAGGCACTATCAGTGATTTGCTAATCAGAAAATAGAAAAAAAACATCAACCAAAAATTAGATTTTTCTCTTGTAACAAGTATCGGTGTCCTAAATACCCGAGGATATAAGACCAAAAGCAACCTAATAAGGACAAAATCGGATATTTTAAGCAATTTGATTGTGCACGGACCCACTTACTACAACACGTAATTGAATGGCGTTTCATTATTTTGATACTTTGCCAACTCTAACACATACAAATATATTAAAAAAAAAAACTTAAGAGAATTCCACAGACTTTAATCCTGCACTTTTCTTTTAGTAATCTGCAAAATTTCAAATATTTGGATTCTTTTGGTCAAATCACTAATTAGTGCCTGAATGCATTGACAGTTTTAATAATGGATTAGAACTAAGGCCTATTTTTAGGGAAATGTTCAACTGGGATAAAAATCAACACCAGATCAAGATAGTCTGCTCTGGGTCTATTTGGCCTCAGTTCCTGTTACCTGTTGACTTAACTATAGGACACGCTTCTCAAGTACCATTGACTGTGAAAACTGGGGAAATTAACAGGGTTCTCTTATTAACGCATAATAGAAACAGTTGTGTAATTGGGATGCATATATAAAAGAGGTATGGCACTCGCTATGTGTTGAGATTTACTGAAGTTAAGTGGCCTGTATCGGAGAAACTCAGTCAAAAGGTTCTAGGTTAAGATGCCCTAAATTTTGGTGCTAATGCAGGTAGGTTAGGGTTGATAGTAAATGTGTTAAAGATGTCTGTTCTGATTTCAGTGTACTATTTGGTACTTGAAAGGAAAGGCCTGGTACTCACTCACACCTCACAGCTAAGTTTCATGTTAAACAAGCACATAGTTTGATCTGGAGCAATTTTATGGACGGTGTGAAAAAGTGAGTTAGTTTACTTTTTCTCAGTGGGTTTTTATTCTTCTATGGTATGCGGTTAAAGGGGAAATGAGGATGGATACAAATTTTTTTTAAATTTGTAGTTGTACCGAAAAAACTTATAATGAACTTGCCTGCATTCCTCTGTGAAGTTGTCACAATTTCTGAATGGGAAAATGGATTGGTAATATTTTGTGGAAATTTCTTTTTAATTTTAAATGTAAGAAAACTTGAGTTTGTTTTTTGTAGACAGAGGAGACACTCTCTTAAAATTACACCAACCTGAATCTTGCAGGGATTGAATGATTTCACAGCCATTCCCCTTGCTTCAAAAAGTGGGGGATATATCCCTATACCCCAGGATTTCTGCCTATAATGCTATCTGCAGTAGATAGCACACTGTTATATCCGAGAACATTCATGTTCATTTCAGTTACATTCTACAGTAGATAGTACAAAGTCCAACCCTTGAAACAGTCTCTAAGGAGGTTAAGGTCGCCTCTTGTGAAACGAAAAGAAAAAGAACTTGCTATCAACCAAGTAACATGCATGTTATTTAACCTGGTGAGCATTCTACCCCTGGAGCGAATCCTAATGGGCTTGATGGCGATGCCTCAACAGATTGAGACCCAGAATTGGCAGATCTAAGGTTTCATTGCAAGAAGTGGGCTACTGGAAGCAGATAAGGGACACTACCTATGGTTGTGGAAACAG